>JAADXI010000349.1:0-24514 GCA_023337615.1 Pythium brachiatum | reverse complement strand
CGAGCATGTCTAATGGCTCCGGCGCGAGAGGCTCCACCGTTGCGTCGTCGACAGGCACGTCTACTACTGGCCCATTGATGCCCGCACCGCGCGGGGGCCACTCCGCCGTGCTGATACGCAAGAGCATCTATGTGTTTGGAGGTTACGGTGGCTCCGGGTACGCGCGCCGCGACTTTGACGACTTGTTCATGCTGCGCACGGACGACTGGACGTGGACCAAAGTCACAGCAAAGGGCAAGCCTCCAGAGAAGCGCGCCGGCCACCAGGCGTGTGCGGTAGACGACCGCATGCTGGTGTGTGGCGGCTGGAACAGCGTCGTTCAGTTTAACGACCTGTACGTGTTTGACTCGAACACCAACGCGTGGTCGTGTGTGGACGGCTCGGCTCACATGGCCTCCCCACTGCCGCGATGGAACCACGCTGCGTGTGCTGTGCTGGCGATCCCCCACGCCAAGGTGTTTGTGTTTGGTGGTGTGCTGGGAGAGGCAAACAACTACAACGCGCAAGGCTCGTACGTGAACGATATCGCGGTGTTGGACAGCGGCGAGATGACGTGGACAACGCCCGAGATCCGAGGCACGCCACCGTGTGGACGATCGGATACGACGCTCGCGTACGACGACAAGGGCAGTCGGCTGCTGGTGTTTGGAGGCTGGGCGAACGTGTGGCTGAACGATCTGTACGCGCTGGACGTGAGCTGTGTCGTGGGGCCGCCGTACGGAATCACTAGTGTGTTCCCAGAGTTTGGCCCGATCACTGGTGGCACTGTGCTGACGATTGAAGGTATTGACTTTATGAACCGCCCTGTCATCGTACGGTTCACGAGCCGCAAAGGATCGCTCGAAGTCGCTGGTGAGTACGTGAACGACCACACACTCAAGGTCACGACGCCCGACTTTACAGCGTTTCCAGCGGGCGACGTCCAGATCCGAGTGGCGCTGCAAGGCGATTCGTTCACGACCACGTTCCAAACGTACTCGTTCTTTGCCGTCACCCACGCGCCGCTGTGTTTTGCCTACGGACCTGGTGTGTTATGTGGTGGCGCTAGTGGGGAGCCAACTTCTTTTATCATCCAGGCTCGGGATGCTTATCGTGGTCTCCGTACGCGCGGTGGTGACGAGTTCACAGTGGAGATTGAGATCGAAGAGACCGGTCCGCTGTTTGTGCCTAACCTCCAAGTCCAGGATCTGCTTAATGGGCGGTATCTCGTGAGCTACACCATCCCGAAAGCCGGCGAATATCTCGTGCTCGTTTCGTTCAACGGCACCTTCGACGGCACGCCAGGGCCGATTCGTGGGACGCCGTTTAAGGTTTCGTTTGATGATACCGTCACGCGGGAGATGAATCTGCTCACGGGGAAGCTCGTGATGGATCAGCTCGTCCACGACTTGCAATCGCTGCAAATCTCCACCAAGGAATGCCTCGTGGGCCTTGAACAGCCACTTTCAGACCCAACGTGGACGCCCGAACAGACGACCAATGCACTGATCGCACTGAAAGAACACGTCTTCCATGTCGAAAAGCGCGGCGAAGCCATCACGCTATCGATTGACCAGCTCAAGGCCGAGATCGCGTTCTTACGAGATGCCGGTGTCGTGCTGAATCGAGAATATGACTTGATCGCGGGCGTGGAATCAATGTGGGACGAGATCCAACGCAAGGTTCCGACTGCGAGTGCGCGTATCGCGCCACTTATCGCCGCCCAAAGTCTCAAGTTTCGTGGGGAAGTGGCTGCGTATGTGGATGAGCTCCGTAGTAAAGAGGCCTCGCTACGGACGAAGGCGTTTTGGTCGTTTGCGATTGGCGTTCGCCCCGCCCAAGAGCTCATTAGCCAAGAAAAAGCCGCGCATCAAATGGAAACTGCCAACTGCCAGCACAAAAAACACGTTGCGGAGATCCTCGAGTGTGAAGACCAAGTCGAACCGTGTGAGAAGATCCTCGTGTCCATGCAGCGTACACTCGACCAGATCCATCAGCTGTGGGAGTCGATTTCTGATATCACGCGGAAGCTCGATCTGTGTAAGGAGATCCCGTGGAGTATGGTCGACGGGGTTGTACTAGAGGAAGAAGCCAAGACGTTCATGGGACTTGTGAAAATGACGAGCAAAGAGATCCGCGACTGCGATACATTCAAGCAGTTTGAGCGGCTTGTGCGAGACTTTCTCAGTACGTGTCCACTGTTCCAGGCGCTGCGCCACCCGTCAATGCGGCGCCGCCACTGGCAGGAGCTGATCAAGATCACAGGCAAGAGCTTTGAGTGTCCGGACGACAATCCGGATCTCAAATTTGCGGATTTGCTCGTACTTAACCTCCACGAATTCCAGCGAGATGTCGAAGAAATCACGGACCGCGCGCAGAAAGAAGCCAAGCAAGAGTCTATTCTGCAGGATCTGGAGACGCGGTGGAGCAATATCTCGTTCACGATGGCCCGCTACAAGGAGACCGACGTGCCGCTGCTGCATCTCGCTGAAGACGTGATCGAGATGCTCGAATCCGACCAATTGCTGCTCCAGGGTATGCTCTCTGGTCGCCACAACTACTTCCAGCGGCAGACCGAAGGCTGGAACAGTAAGCTCACACTGGTATCGGAAGTCATGAGTATTCTCAACGAGATCCAGCGCGCGTGGTCGTATCTCGAGCCGCTCTTCATGCGATCCGAGGAAGTCAAACGTGAGCTGCCGGAAGAAGCAGTGCGGTTCCAGTCCATTGATGAGAGGGTGCGGCATACGCTCCACCAAATGTGGTCGCCGCAGTTGTGCGGAGGCAACGTTCTGCTCGCCTGTCAGCTTCCGGATCTGCTCAGTTTGCTCACGGATCTCCGCGGCTCGCTCGAGAAATGCCAGCAAGCGCTGAAGGAGTACCTGGACTCGAAGCGGCGACTGTTTCCTCGGTTCTACTTTATCTCGGAGGCGGATCTACTGGATTTGCTATCGAATGGCAGCAACCCAGAGTCCATTCTCATCCACTTGGAGAAAGTGTTCTTGGCGACCCACACGCTGCTGTTGGAAAAGGCTGCACCGGGCTCTTCTAGCGCAGTCACAGCAACGCATTTCATCTCGAAAGACGCAGCAAAAGAGCGGATCGCGTTCGAAGGAAACGTTCAAATCACGGGCAAAGTGGAGTTGTATCTCCAGACCATCCACGAAGCCATGCAAAGCACGCTTCAAGACCATGTTACACGGTCTCTGCGTCGCTTCCCAGAGCAAAACCGCGTCGAGTGGCTCATGCAGAAGCTGCCCACGGGCTCCGATAAAGAACCGCCTAAGTATCCGATGGATGCCGCGCAGATCGCGTTGCTTGTCGCTGGCATTGAGTACGCGAAAGGCGTGGAAGATGCGTTTGTACTGCTCACGAATGGGCGACTGACAGCGATGAAAGAGTACTTTGACAAGGTCGTGATCCAGCTCCACGATCTCATCAAGCTCACGCAGACAACACTGACCAAGGAAGACCGACAGCGGGTCATGTGTATGATCACCATGGATGCCCACGCTCGTGACGTCGTCCAGAAGCTACTACACGACCAGATCTCCAACGCCAGTGCGTTCCAGTGGCAGTCGCAGCTCAAGCAACGCCGTGCCGATACTTTGAACAAGACGTATCTCGAAATCTGCGACGCCACGTTTGACTACGGCTTTGAGTACCTGGGTAATGGCCCACGGCTGGTGATCACACCATTGACCGATCGCATCTACGTCACTGCCACGCAGGCACTGCACATGCAACTGGGCTGTGCACCGGCCGGTCCAGCGGGTACCGGAAAGACCGAGACCACGAAAGACCTCGCGAATATGGTAGGTAAAGTGTGCTACGTGTTCAATTGCTCACCGGAAATGGACTACAAGAACCTGGGCAACATCTTCAAGGGCCTCGCCAGTGCTGGCGCGTGGGGCTGCTTCGATGAGTTCAATCGACTGGCGCCCGAGGTTTTGTCGGTCTGTTCGGTGCAGTTCAAGGCCGTGTGTGATGCGATCCGCAGCGACAGCGACCACGTCACGATCGAAGGCGACCGCGTGAAGCTGGATCCTACGTGTGGCACATTCATCACAATGAACCCAGGGTACCTGGGCCGCTCGGAGCTTCCTGAAGGATTGAAGGCTCTGTTCCGACCGATCACCGTCATGGCTCCGGATCTCGTGTTGATCTGTGAGAACATGCTCATGGCAGAAGGCTTCAAAGACGCGAAAGAGCTGGCGTCCAAGTTCTTCAGTCTGTATTCGCTGCTCAAGGAGCTATTGTCGAAGCAGGACCATTACGATTGGGGACTTCGTGCTGTCAAGAGTGTACTGGTCGTCGCTGGATCGTTCAAGCGGGCAGAACCAAAGCTCTCAGAGCACGAGATCTTGATGAGAGCGTTACGAGACTTCAACTTGCCCAAGATCGTCGAGCAGGATCTGCTTGTGTTCAACGGACTGCTGGGCGATCTGTTCCCATCGTTAAATCCGCCACGCAAAGTCGACGAAGCGATGGAGAAGTACGTCCACTTGGCGTGCGAGGAGCTGGCGTTGTGGCCTCATGAACAGTTCCGACTCAAAGTCGTGCAGCTCGAAGAGCTCCTGGCGATCCGCCACTGTGTGTTCATCATGGGACCGCCAGGCAGTGGCAAGACCGAATGCCGGGACGCTCTCATGGCTGCGAGGAAGAAAAAGGGAGACGAGTACACCACCAAGGTTGTGGATTTGAACCCGAAAGCCGTCTCCACTGAGGAGCTCTACGGCTATATGGTGCTGGGCACACGCGAGTGGAAAGACGGGCTGCTCTCCAAGATCATGCGCGATCTCGCTTCGGCGACTGGCGAGATGGCTACACGGCCCAAGTGGATCGTTCTGGATGGAGACCTGGACGCTAACTGGATCGAGTCCATGAACTCCGTGATGGACGACAACAAGATGCTCACGCTGGCCTCCAACGAGCGGATCCCACTCAAGGCGAACATGCGCATGCTGTTCGAGATCCGCGATCTCCAGTACGCAACACCGGCTACGGTCTCACGTGCCGGAATCCTGTACATCTCTAATGACGACGGGTTCCAGTGGAAGTCGCTTCTTGCCAGCTGGGTGAGTACCAAGGCCACGACGCAGGCCCAGCGCACGACGCTAGGAGAGACTATGAACAAGTACGTCGAGCCGATCATCGCGTTCATCAAGACCCAGTGCAAGACCATCGTGCCCACCGAAGAGATCACTATGGTGCAGAGTTATCTGTACTACTTGGACGCGATGCTGGACGCCGAGTCGCTACGTGACACCAAGAAAGTCGATATTCTGGGAGGCTTCCTGTCCGTGTGGGCGTTTGGAGCTGCGCTGACTATCAGCGACGATGGCACCGAGTTCCGCAAGGTCTTTAGCGAGTGGTGGCGCAGTGAGTTCAAGCACATCAAGTTCCCGACCCGCGATACGGTCTTTGACTATTGGCTCAACCCGAGCAACCTCAACTTTGACTCGTGGCGAGCTTCGCCGTTCTTCAAGACTGTGCACTTCGACGGGTCCGTGCCCATGTCGTCGATCACAGTGCCTACGCCTGAGACCGCTTCTATCACAAGCTGGATGAGCTTGATGGTGCGGGAACAGCGGCCGTTTATGCTGTGCGGCAACGCCGGCACGGGCAAAACCCAGCTCGTGCAGGGACTGCTGTCCAGTATCGACGCGCAGAACGCATCAGGCGGCAGCACTTCGACTACTACAAGCATGACGATCAATTTCAACTACTACACCAGCGCGGCCTCGCTGCAGACTATCCTCGAGTCAAAACTGGCCAAGAAAGTCGGCTCCACATTCGGTCCGAGTGTGGGGATGCAGTTGATTTACTTCCTCGACGATCTCAACCTGCCGCAACTGGACGCGTACAACACACAGTCCGCGCTGGCTTTGCTTCGCCAGCATCTCGACTACAGCCACTGGTACGACCGGTCCAAGTTCACCATCAAACAGATCCAGCACGTCCAGTTTTTGAGTTGTATGAACCCAAACGCCGGCAGTTTCTTCGTGAACCCGCGGCTGCAGCGGCATTTTGTGACGTTTGCACTCGCGCAGCTCAGTCTTGTGAGCCTCCAGGCGATCTACACGACGTTTCTGGAAGGTTACGTTGCCGACTTTGTCGAAGAGATCCGTAAGCTCACGCCCAACATTCTCAAGGCCGCGCTCAGCTTACACACGCAAATGTGTGGCACGTTCCGCAAGACCGCCGCGAATTTCCACTACGAATTCAACATCCGCCACATCGCCAGTGTGTTCCAGGGCCTGTTGATGGCCAAGCCATCGACGTTTGACGATCCGTTCAAGTTTGCGTTACTGTGGATCCACGAATCGGCTCGCGTGTACGGCGACCGCCTCGTGAATGCCACAGATCTGACCAAATTCACGTCTGTGCTCCAGCAACAAGCCCGCAAGTGCTTCCCATCGTACAACTTCACCAAGTATTTCCTGCCCACTAGCTCATCAAGTAGTGCTGAGTCGTCCGCGAGTCCTGGTGGTGAGCCGATCCTGTTCTGCCATTTTGCCAACGGGCTCCGCACCAACGAGTACGACCAGGTCACATCACTGCCGTCGCTGCTGGCAACTGTGGAAGACGCACTCGCTGAACACAATGAGCTGTACACAAAGATGGATCTCGTGCTGTTCAAGGACGCGCTGGACCACGTCACGCGGATCGTGCGGATCCTCTCGAACCCTTGCTCCGGTGGCCACGCGCTGCTGGTTGGAGTCGGTGGTAGTGGCCGCAAGTCGCTCGCACGACTGAGCTGCTTCATCTGTGGCTTTGCGCTGGTCGAGATCTCTATCACACAGACCTATACGCTGCTGGACTTTAAGAGTGACCTCCAGAACATGGCAATCCGTGCAGGCGTCAAGGGCGAGGCGCTGGTGTTTCTGCTCACCGATAACCAGATCAAGCACGAGCGTATGCTCGTCCAGCTCAATGATCTGCTCTCGAGCGGCCACATCCCAGACTTGTTCAATGCCGACGAGCAAACAAACCTAGTGCAGCAGCTCGTGCCAAAGGTCAAGGCTGCGCTGGCGAATAGCTCCAGTAGCTCTGCCAATACCAATAGCATCCTGTCTGAGAAAGAGCAGTGCTGGCAGTTTTTCGTGAGTGAGATCAAGCGCAATCTCCACGTCGTGCTGTGCTTCTCCCCCGCTGCCACGGAATTCCGAGTACGAGCTCGCAAGTTCCCAGCACTGGTCAACTGTACGTGTATCGACTGGTTCCAGCCGTGGCCCAAGGACGCGCTGCAGTCGGTCGCCGCTCGGTTTCTGGACGTGGACGAGCAGCAGCAGCAGACCAAGTGGATCCGCAACGACGACCACTTGGCCGCGATCGAGCGGTTCATGCCGTTCGCGTTCCAGACTACAAACGATGTTGCAACTGAATTCTATGCCAACGAAAAGCGCCGCGTGTACTCGACGCCCAAGTCGTATCTCGAGTGTCTTGTGTTCTATAAGGAGCTGTTTATCAAAAAGCAAGAGAACCACACACGTGCAATGGCGAGACTACAAAGCGGACTGGAGAAGATGGAAGCCACACAGGATGTGGTCGCGAATATGGAGGACGAGCTCACCAAGACGCTCGAGCAGGCCGAGAAAAAGAGAGTTATTGTGGAGGAAATCGCACTGCGGCTGCGGCAGGACAAGGCGATTGTCGAGAACGAGACCGCCAAGGCCAACGTTGAAAAGGAAAAGTGTATCGTGATCCAGAACGAAGTGTCGGCCAAGAAAGCGGATACCGAAGCGGATCTGGCGCAGGCCCAGCCGATGTTAGATGCAGCGATGGCGGCCTTGGATACGCTCAACAAGAAAGACCTGGGCAGCTGCAAGACCATGACCAAGCCTCCCGCGGGTGTTGGCGATATCTTTGGAGCTGTTGTCGTGCTGCTCGCGGGATCGAATACCAATATCATCGTCCAGAAGAATGGCAAGGTCAAGGACAAGGACCGCGCGTGGGAGGCGTGTAAGAAGGCGTTACTGGGCAACGTCAATGCGTTTGTGGACGAGCTGAAGGGCTTCAAGACGCTCGTGGACGACCAGCAAGTGGCTGAAGTGAACTGGAAAGAAGTGCGGCCTTTCTTGCAGCTAGAGCACTTCACAGTCGAGGCGATTGAGAAAAAGAACTCGGCGGCAGCGGGTCTGTGTGCGTGGGTCATCAATATTGTCCAGTATTACGACGCGATTGTGATTGTTGAGCCCAAGAAGAAGGCGCTGGCTGAAGCCAATGAAAAGCTACGCGTTGCCAATGAAAAGTTCGAGCAAGTCCAAGCCAAAGTCGACGCGCTGGAGGCGAAGCTCGCGACGCTGACGGCTGAATACGACCAGACAAACGCTGAAGTGGAGGCCGCGATCGCCGCTGTGGAGCGGGGGCGGCTGCGGATCCAGCTCGCGACGCGTCTCACAACTGCGCTGGGCAGTGAGAGTGCGCGCTGGGCCAAGGATCTCGAGAAACTACAGGTCTCTGCTGACAAACTGGTGGGCGATGTGCTCGTAGCAGCGAGCTTTGTCTCGTACGTTGGCGCGTTCACGAAGCCGTACCGCGACCGGCTCATGCAGGACAAGTGGGTACCATTCCTACAGACTGCCGTTGTGATCAGCAGCACCAAGAAAGAGCCGCTGCCCATGTCGGAGCCGTGTAACCCACTGGCTGTGCTCACTACAGACTCGGAGATGGCGGAGTGGACGACCCGTGGATTGCCGTCGGACCGCGTGTCGATGGAGAACGGCACGCTCGTGCGCAACTGCCAGCGGTGGCCGCTGCTCATTGACCCACAACTGCAGGGCATCTACTGGCTGCGGGAGATGGAGAAGCACTCGCACCAGGGCCGCACGAGCAAGCTCCAAGTCGTGCGCCAGGACCAATCTAACCTGCCGCAGATCCTCGAGTCTTCGGTGGAGAATGGCAATGCGCTGCTGGTCGAGAACATGTCGGAGAAGATCGAAGTGTGTCTCTGGCCGGTGATCAGCCGTCTCACAACGACGCGTGGCCACAAGAAGCTGCTCAAACTGGGCGACAAGTTCGTGGAGTTGCACCCGGAGTTTCGTTTGTATCTCCACACCAAGCTTTCGAACCCGCACTATCCACCCGAGTTACAAGCGGAGACCACGCTGGTCAACTTTGCCGTCACACAACAAGGTTTAGAGGATCAGCTCTTGGCGTTGGTAGTGCGGAAGGAGTGGCCTAAAAAGGCAAGGGCGAGAACGGCGCTGCTCCACCAACAGAACGAGTTCAAGATCCGAGTCCAGGCGTTAGAAGACCGCATCTTGACCAACTTGGCTGACGCTGAGGGCGACGTCACGGAGAACGTGCAGCTCATCACGGATCTCGAGACCACGAAAGCGACGGCCGTGGAGATCGCCCACAAAGCCGCCAAGGCGAAAGAGTACGAGGCCCAGATCACGGCGCTCAGTGCCAAGTACCAAAGCGTCGCGAGCCGAGGCGCGTTGCTGTTCTTTCTCATGGACGCGCTCCACAAGATGCACTCGTACTACGTGTACTCGCTCAACGCGTTTGTCGTGATCTTCCAGCGCGGCATCGATTTAGTGACGACAGAGAGACCGTCAACGGCAAGTGGCGGAGGTGGCGGACTGCTCAGTCGGCTCAAAGCAGCGGCCAAGAAGATCATCGCAACGCAGCGGTTCCAGTGGAACGCCGATCTGCTGCTGGCGGATCGTGTGGTGGATAGCAGCGCCTCCAGTGAGCAAGATCTCGAGGCGTTGTTAGCGGAGACCGACAAGGAAGAGATGCTCACGGACCAGCAGATTGCTGTACGTTGCACACAACTCCAAGGATCGATCACTGAGGTCGTATACAACTACATCCGCCGCGGGCTTTTCGAACGCGACAAACTCACGATCGCTACGCAGCTTTGCTTTGCGGTTTTGGTGAGCGAAGGCAAGATCCGTCCGGAAGATGTGAGCCAACTGGTGGTCAATGGCAGCGCCGCTGTGACGGAAACTGGCGCTGGTATGGGTCTGCTCAGCGAGTGGATGAATGAAGCGACGTGGCTGCGGATCCGCAAGCTGGAGGATGTGATCCCGAGCTTCCAGAAGCTCACAACCTACATGAAATCCGACTGCGACGAGTGGAAGGAGTGGTACGACGCTGAAAAGCCCGAGACCAAGCCACTTCCTGGGTACTTTAAAGCCAACACTACGACGCCCATGCAACTGCTGCAGATCGTGCGCGCGGTTCGTCCAGACCGCATGATCGCAGCGCTCCAGGCGTTTGTGATCAAGCACTTGGGCAGCCCGCAGTACATCCAGCAGCCGCCGTTTGATATGGAAGCAGCTTATCAGGAGACCAGCGCGTCCACGCCCATGTTCTTTGTGTTGTTCCCCGGCGTGGACCCGACGTCGTGGATTGAGACGTTGGGCAAGAAGTTTGACTACACGTATGAGCGTGGCAACCTGGTGAACATCTCGATGGGCCAGGGACAGGAAGCCACGGCCGACGCGATGCTCATGCGCTTCTCGCGCGAAGGCAACTGGGTGATCCTCCAGAACATCCACCTCATGCAGTCGTGGCTGCCCAAACTCGAGCGCACGCTGGAGCTGTACTCGGTCTCCGCTGACCAGAACTTCCGATGCTTTCTCTCGGCTGAGGCGCCAGCGTTGGCTTCGCTCAGCAATCTCCCGGAATCGCTGCTGCAGAGCTGTATCAAGGTCGCGAATGAAGCGCCAACAGATCTCAAGAGCAATCTGCGACGCGCGTGGGCCCAGTTCAGTGCCAAATACATTGATGAGGCTGTGTCGCCGGCCGTCATGGGCGAGTACCAAGGCTGTTTGTTCGCGTTGTGTTTCTTCCATGCGCTTGTATTGGGACGAAGGCGCTTTGGATGCCAAGGCTGGAGTCGCATGTACAGCTTCAACACGGGCGACTTGCTCATCTGTGCCGATGTGTTGCGTCGCTATATCGACAACACTGCCAGTGCGTCAAAGGACAGCAGCAAGACGCTGCCGTGGGATGATCTGCGCTATATCTTTGGTGAGATCATGTACGGCGGCCATATCACGGACCATTGGGACCGGATCACCAACAATGCGTACCTGAGTGAGGTCTTCACGCCCGAGATCCTCAAGGGCAAAGCGTTGGCCCACGATTTCCACTGCCCCGACCCGTCCAACTTCACGTACGCCAAGTACGCGGCTCATATCGAGTCGCAATTGCCTGGTGAAGGACCGACGCTGTACGGTCTCCATACAAACGCTGAGATTGGATACCTGATGGAGTCGTCGAACCAGCTCTTCCAAGCCATCGCGATGTTGTCGCAGGTCACCAGCGCCGCTGCCAACGCGTCTGCGTCCTCTCCTGCCAAGGATCCAGGCACGAGCGGCCTGCTAGCGGTCGTAGACAGCCTCGTGGAACGGCTTCCACTTGAATTCGACTTGCAGGCTCTTCAGGCACGAGCAGCGCCGTTGTTACTGACAGACCAGTCGCCGTTTGTGGTTGTCGCGATGCAAGAGGCCACACGCATGCACACGCTGCTGAAGGAGATCCAGACCACGCTGCTGGATCTCACCAAGGGCATCCACGGCACGCTGAACATGACGGACGCACTGGAAGACCTCGCCGCGGCTCTCTCTATCAACCAAGTGCCCGGTCGCAACGTGCTGCATCTCTGCTCGTGGGAACGCTTCGCGTGGTGGTCGCGCAAGTCGCTGTCAATGTGGTTTCTGGATCTGCTGGAGCGTGTCGCCTTTCTCAACGCGTGGACCAGTGAGTTCACGCTGCCGTACTCGATGTGGATCTCCGGTCTCTTCAACCCCACGGCGTTCCTAACAGCAATTAAACAGCACACAGCACGCAAACACGGCTTCCCTCTGGATGCCATGACGATCGAGACCCACTGTACGACGCTAGCATCAGCTGAGCAGGCCGAGATCCATCCGGAAATGGGGGCGTTCATCCACGGTCTGTACTTGGAAGGTGCTCGCTGGGAGCCACCCGTGAAAGAGGGCGAGAAATCCTCCCCGTTCAACTACCAAGTCGACGACGTGGCGTGCGGAGGCCACTTGCTGGACCCGCACCCGAAAGAGCTCTTCCCAGAGATGCCCGTGATGTACGCGCGCGCCGTGCTGGTCGACGAGCACTGGGACGCTACGGGCGTCGGGTATTTCCGCCGCAAACCGGACGTGTTTGACTGCCCCGTGTACCAGACGACGCTGCGAGGCCCCACGTACGTGTTCCTCGCCACGCTCAACATGTCGGACGCCAAGGCCAAGTGGATCCTCGCAGGAGCAGCGCTCGTCATGCAAAAAGACGCGTAAAGCATACAAAAAGACGCGTAAACACGTTTAACTTTCATAAAACATGGTCAAATTGCCTCATTTTCCTCATTTCACCGTTTTGACAACTTGCTTTGTCATGTTGCACATAAACCCCTGCTTGTTTATGGCTTGGTGGGGTCGAAGAGCTTGGGCATCTTCTGCCAGCACTTGTAGTAGTCCTGGTCGTTGTGCTCGCAGTTGAGCGCGTAGTCCGTGAGCTTGACCAGGTACGTGGACTCAAACATGAACGCCAGCCCGCCCTCAAACTTCTCGGGCTTGAGCTCAGCGTTCGAGGCCTTGAGGAACGTATCGGCGTCTGGGCCGTGGGGCGTATCACACGAGTGGAGCGACGCGCCGCCTGGCACGAAGCCACCCTTGCCGCCCTTCTTGGCGTCGTACACGCCGTACACCATGCCCATGTACTCGGTCATGCAGTTGCGGTGGAAGTACGGTGGGCGGAACGTGTGGTCCATGACCATCCAGCGCGGCGGGAAGATCACAAAGTCACACACGGCGTTACCGGGCTCGTCGGTCTGGCACGTGAGCACGCAGTAGATGGACGGGTCCGGGTGGTCAAAGCTCACCGAGTTCATGGTGCAAAAGTGGTCGAGGTTGTACTTGTACGGCACGTAGTTGCCGTGCCACGCCACCACGTTGAACGGTGAGAACGTCATGCGCGCCGTGAACAGCTTACCGCCAAACTTGTTGACCATCTCAAAGTCGCACTCGCGGTCTTCGTAGAACGCTGACGGGTGTTCAAAGTCGCGTGGGTTGGCCAGGCCGTTCGCACCAATCGGTCCCAAGTCGGGCAATACAAAGTGGCGGTTGTACACTTCGCAAATGTAGCCACGCACCGGGCCGTCCACGTCCACACTGAAGCGGATGCCGCGCTGGATCACACAGATCTCGTGCGGGCTCACGAGCATCTTGCCGAACTCGGTGGTGATCTTGAGCGCGCCCAGCTGCGGCACGATGAGCAAGTCGCCGTCCGAATTATAGAAGCCCTTGTCGCCCATGGACGCATTCGCCGCGTACATGTGGATGGCCATGCCGGCCTTGAGCGTGGGCTCTCCGGCGCCTCCGATCGTGCGCAGGCCCTGGATAAAGTCCACTTTCTCGGAATCCTCGGGCAGCGGCATGGGAGCCCAGCGCATCTGCTGCGGCGTGAGCTTTTCGTGGGCAAAGTCGGCCTTGACGTGTTCGTTTGCAAGCTCCTTGTACTTCTCGTGGACCACTGGCGGCAGGATGCGGTACAGCCAGCTGCGCTGGTTGCTGTGGCGCGGCAGCGTGAACGCCGTGCCGCTGAGCTGCTCCGCGTAGAGTCCATACGCGCACTTCTGCGGGCTGTTCTGGTGCTTGGGCAGCGCATTGGGCAGCGTCTCCGAGCAGAAGTGGCCGCCGAAGCCCGGCAGGTACGAGAGCTCCTCCCACGGCACTTGCTTAGACGCGAAGTGCGTCACCTTGGTCGTCATACTGGTCGAGAGAGATGAAGTCGCTTGCGGGCGGGATAGGCTGTCGACGAATGACTCCAAGATCTGGTGGAGACACTGAGTGCAGATTGAGCTGTTGGGGATGAAGAGCTCAGTTGGTGACATGAACACGCGGATCGCGTCAGCGTGCTCCGATTAGAAGGCTGGTCTGCGTGTTCAATAACCCTTAAGTTGCAACGGAGGAGTGAGTGGGGAAGTGGTGGCGGTAGACGAAGTGTTGGAGTCAGGATGGCGCTGTGTGGGAACGAGATTGCAGAATGAGGGGGATTAGACGTCAACGAAGACCCCTAATCGCGGTTCGGCGCGTGCTCGTATTTTGTGGCCAAATCGTTTCTTCAACTTCAACCACGGCATCAACACGCTGGAAAATAGCCACGAATTAGACGGATTACGCGGATTTTACTCGGCTAAAGTGTATCTAAACGTGCGATTTATCCTGCGACCAATATTTATTGGTGGGGTAGTTCTTTGGACAATTCAAAAATGGTGGGCGTCCCAATACAAATTGCGATCACGCTCGACGGCGCAGCACGATCTTGGCGGCGTCCGAGGCCTCTCGCACGAGCGCATTGAACTGCCTTCGCGTGGTGGTGTCAGTGGAGAGTTCCTTAATGTTGCGACGTATGGCAGGCGATTGAGATGATGAGGAGCTCAAATTGGCAGAGGCGTGGGCCGGGCTGGTCACCAAGCCGAGGTCTTCATCGTCGCCGTAGGTTGTGGAGTACTGGAACCCATGGGCTGGCTGGTATTGGGCTTGGACTTGGACTTGGAGATGCGTGCGATATGGTGTAGGATCAGGTGTGGTTGTGGTGGTGGGCTCCCACGTTGAGAGGCTTCGGTCTCGAATTGCGGTGACCATGGATGAACTGGGGAAGCTGGAAAGCGGACTGGGCGTTGTCGTGGAGATCGCAGTACTTCGCCACGAAGACTCAGGGACAGACCACTTGATCGGGGATGGGGTGTCCACTAGGACCGGTGCTGCTGCTACGGGAGCTCGGTAGTTGTTCAAACCGGCACAGATCACGCAGTTGGCCAGTCGGTGAGTCGAGCACTTTGAGTCTTGAGACGTCACCATGAAGCTGCTTGTGGTTGATATTGAAGACACCAGTGGTGCAGCATTTGAGCCTGTCGTAAATGCAGCAGTTGGTCTCCACACACTGGAGCTACTGGTCTTGGTGCAAATAAAGCAGCCGGGAAGCTGATGCCGCTCACATGGACCCCCATTGTCTATTGCCTTCACACCCTGCGCTGCTGGCTCTGGCAGAACCAAGGAGGAAGTCATTACGTTCGTCGTCGTGCCTTTGATGGACGTGGTGCTCACGTTTTGAGGAGCAGCAGGAGTCCAACTGCTCTCCTTCACAGCACACAGCACACATCCCTTTAGGCTGTGCTTGATGCATATCTCTGGTGGGGTACTGGCTGCCACGATGGGTTCACTGCGAGACATCGCTGGGGCTTCTGGGACGACTGGTGGAAGCTGCCATGCCTGCTTCGCGTTGCAGTCACTTGAACTATACTGATTGTTGGTTCGTGTGAGCTCCATTCGAACCTGAGCAGGTGGAGCGAATGAACTCCACGACTGCTGTTGTTGTTGTAGTTGCTGATGTGACGCCGTCAGTGCTGGAAGTGACTCCGCCTTATGAAGAGCTGAGCTCTGGGTTTGAGGTAAGTCCAAGTTGCGTGAGGCACCAGCGTCTTCAAGTTGTCGACTCGCGTACATCGACCTGGGGTGCGCTGTGAACGATACGTCACTCGTCGATCTACCGATCGGAGCCCGCTTCTCCGGTGACGAATTTGTGATGGTATCCTGCGCTCGATGGCACTCCAGTGCTACCTCGCTTGATTTGACTGCCATCGAAGGAGCGACAGTGGTGTTGTTTTCTGGTGGCCGACGAGTGTCGCGCTGCGGCTCTCCTCGCTTCCCTTTTTGAGACGGCAGCGCATATTTTTCCAGCAGAGACCGGTACGACTTGACCCGAGGCTTCTCCGATTTGTCGTTCGTTGTCGGTGTGGGAAGAGGCGAACTTTCAGGTTGTTTGTGCTTGTTCACAGCTCCTTTCATCGACGGCTTTCGAGCAAGGCTTGGCCTTTTGTCAACGCTAACTCGCTCGTATGTTGTTCTTGGATCGGCTGTCGCTTGGTTGTCTTCTTGCCTCCTGTCGTTTTGATTCGAGATAGTCAATTCGATCTCTTGCTGTGGTTGTGAGAACCTGGCATCAAGTTGGTCTGATCGCCCCCCATAGGAGGCGCTCTTCGTCTCATCTTCGACCTCCTTGATCCTTGCTTCCAACGCTCGTATCCTCGCCACGTCTTCCGCTCGCCATTTTGCAAACACCTCGTTGTCCCGAGCAAGTCGTACGATTTCTTCTTCTTTCGCCTGCAGCTTCGTGGCGAAATCGTTTTGCATGGCTTCGTACTCTTTGAGTCTCGTCTCGTGGCGGCGACGTTGCTCATGCGTCAGGCGATCGCGGAGCTGCTTGATTTGAGCTTTTGCAGCCAACAGTTCCGAGTTGCCGCTGAAAGACTCGTTCACTTTGACAATCTGCATCACGGAGCGTGCGCGATCTGCGAACTGCAGGGTGCGGATCGTCTCTTCAGTTGCCTTTTGGGATGGGCTGATGGTCGCGATGAGGAACGCAAGTGTATTGCCGCCGAACGAGTCTTGCAGCAGTCGCGTGAGCGTCGAATCGCGATACGGAATGTGTCGCCGCCCCGTCTCGGTGAGAGCAGCGATACAATTCCCCAGTGCGGATAAACTCGTGTTGATATTCTTCAGCTCGACAGTGTGCCGGTCCTCCATGTCCAGGTCTGTATTCCACTTCTCCGAGCCGGCGAGATCCACGAGGTTGAGTCGCGATGAACGTATGCGCTTGTCCCCATTCGGCAGCTGCTCTTCAATGGAGACGTGGACTTGGACGATAGCGTGGCTTCGACTACTCACCGCATTCAACTCAGTCTCCCGCACAGATCGATTCATGCGTCCTCTGCGAACGAGCTGTAGTGCGTCAGCCAGACTTGAAATGGGCTCACTCGAGAGACCTTGCAGAACGACGTTCGTTCCACCATCGGTAGTAGGCTGCTCGCGGATAATCAAAGGTTTTTGCCGCTTGCGATCCGTGAGCAAATCAAACACTCGATCATTGTAGATTTGTAGGAAGCTGCATGACAGCTTCGCTCGTGCTTCTTCTTGCATCGTCTTCGTTCTCGTGATCAGCTCCCACAGTGCACGTGGGATGACTCCCCAGTCGGACGGGATTGTACTTCTTGACGTAGCTCCGATATCTGCATCTCGAGCGACTGCCTCGGCGTCATCTCCAAACATTGTGTGGGTTTTCCCCGTGCCCGTTTGTCCATACGCGAAGATCGTTGCGTTGATTCCATCCAACGAAGCCTGAACTCCACGTTCGACGCCGTTGTACACGTCTTCTTGGGTCGCACCATCAATAAAGACTCGGTCGACGGCACACTCGGTGACAGAACCCAGATGAGTCGACTGGACGCGGAGGGTATTTGGCGCATCGCCCAGTTTGACTGCAAGCGTGTCAACTTCTCCTCTTCCAGGAGGACGAACGCGCACGAAGACTTGTATTCGACTGGATGTTGCAATAACAGAAGGGTCCGATCTCGCGTGGATTGGTTGTGAGGATGCAGTTGATCGAGACGATTCTTGAACAAGACGCTGAGTGGGAGAGTTTTCTTCTAGCAAATCTTCCTCTGGTGGGAATGACAGAGCGCATTCGTCGGATGGCGTCATGATGTCGGTATGCCCGTCCTCGCTAATGTTGAGCCCCTCCGATTTCCTGTGGTCTGCGGCTGTGGTGTCATCTTCTGTTTCCTCGATTTCAGCGGAAAGCTCTGCGTTGGAGCAATCATCTTCATCGTCACCAGCATTTGACTCCTCTGAACTCTCCTGTGCATCGTCGGATGTCTGGGTGCGAGCACTTCCCTGCGCTGACTCCCAACTCGACTCGGCTGATGTTGATCTCTGGCTTTCCAGTCTTGATTCTGATGGGCGACTTCTTCCGTCAAAGTTGGAAAAGAGCTCCCATTCTTCGCAGCGTCGGGCATCTTCATCATTTGTGCTGATAGTCTCGGTGGAGGAGGTCGCAGTTGATGGCGGGGTGTCGTACGTCGCACCGACATCAGCGCGGCCGCTACCTTCTCCACCATCCATGGAGGAATCGTCGTGGGGCACCAATCTCGATATCGCTTGCTCGTCCATACAGATTCAATCCATATCTTCCCGGGTGGAGGCAATGCAATGTCTTGGGCATCCGCTTGGGTTGTTCGCCTCTTTGTTCAACGGCACAGCTTGCAATGTGATCTCGCCCTTGATGAGGCATCCCTAAAAATACGCGGTCAGTTCGAGGAATGTGAGAGTCAGGAAATGCATAGACTAGGGACATCAGCCACGACACTCTATTAGAACGCTGGTCCACACGGGAGATGGTCCCGACAATACCCGTCATTTCTCCTCACTAGCGATCATTCCCCGGACGAAAGCCTAATCGACCTACAAAACAATGGAAGTTCAGTTTCCATCCATGACATCATCAGTCCCATGATCAACGTACCAGCTCGGGATATATATCTGGGATGATCTCGTCGAAGTCGCTGCGTTGAGTAACTCGCAGCAGCTTTTCCGGAATCGATGACAGATCGAATTCGGCGGGCGATAAATCCAGGGCACGATTCCGTTTCCGGCGTGGTTCTCGCTCCGACGCCTCCACGGACTGAAGCACTCCAGTCGATGAGCGGTTGCGAGACGCCGCGCGCGATGGTCGGCCGCCAGGACTGGTGAAGACCGAGTCCTCATCGTCATCTCCGTTTGACGCTTCGCTTCTTCGTGAACTTCTTCGACTTGGCGTTGTTTCTGATGCGTCCACATCCACTCGACGACGCTTTCTTGGTGTATCATCCACACCGCCGTCACTGGATCGCTTTCCGTTGTCATCAGCGTTTGTCGAACGGCGACTAGACCGTCGGGTCTCCTGCTCGTCGTCTTGATCGGCATCCTCAATCTGGTAACGAGACCTTCCCTTGCTCGAGTTCGCCCGTGATCGTGGCGCCACTGGAACTGGCTTCTTGGGAACATCTTCCATCGCTTCGCCCGTGTACTGCTCGAAAGTTTCTTTCATGATCGCAGTCGGCCGCTTCTTCAGGATCATCTCCATGGAGAGTTCCATTTTCTTGATCGAGCACAAGTTCAGCATTCGCTTCTTCTGGCGATCACGCTGACGGGCCATCTCCACGATCATCCGACCACGCTCGAGCATCAGTCTTAGTTCATGCAGGTGACCAAGGATCTCCCCGGTGAACCACGCTTGACGCTTTTCGTCGTACGCAACGTTAGCTGGAGGATGCGTCGGGCAGAAGAATTTCCACTCGGATTTGCTCGAGCGGCTCACATAGAACTTCTTCCGTGCCGCACACGTCGGGTGGAACCGTTTAGGACAGCCACCACAGCTCACTAAGTTACGCTGCACAACAACAACAAATTAGGGCACGGTCACAACAAGAAATGTATCACGCATGAACTCACCCCTCGCTTCTGACAGAGGTCGCATCTTCCGTTGGTCTCGTGTCCGAGCACCGGATTTGCTGCACAAAGTATATGATGACGCTTGACGCTCTTGGCTTTGGACATCTTGGCACACAGCACGTGAATCCATCGGTCCGCGTGCACACCATTCGAGTTCTGCGATCCGTTCGGGAGAAGACTGGAAGGTTGAGAAGCCGGGAGCACGTTTGCCGTGTGTGTGCCTGTTGCAGAGTTTGGAGTGTGGCTAAGACACGGCATCATGTAGTCACTCGATCGATCACAGACAATACACGACGTCACCGAGATTTGCTTCGATCGGTCGACCAGAGTGCATCGCTCGCAAATCCAGTTGCTTCGGAAGAGATCCGTGACGTCATCGATCTCGCTCAGACAACATGCTGCGTGGATAAACGTGTTGCAGTACTGACAGCGCATCATAAGCTGACGCTTGCTAAGCTGGCTGTTGTCCTGCAAATCGCTTGGAACCGGAGAGCTGTAGTCGAAGCAGGCGGCACAAAGTTCACGATCCGTCCACACGTCCAGACTCGACGACTCGTCCACCGCAATAGCACTGCTTGCACTCCCTCCGCCACCTCCGCGCACAGGGACAGGCTGGAGCTTGCTCTGCGATTGAAAGAAGGAGTCGATGCGGAATCGACGACGATGCTTCGCTTGGGTGACGCGAAGTTCCGGCGCATAATCTTCTGGCAAATGATCGCCACACAGCAGCTGGAACGACAAGCCGTCGCCGCCGCCACTGTACACGTAGCCGTTGACTGGATCCAGGCTCACTGTCATCGGAATTCCTTCGAACCAACCGCAGAGAGGGTGGAAAGACACAGTGCACCCTTCATGGCAACACTGAATCGTTCGTCCGCAAGCGACACGGCAGTACTGGCACAAAGATCCGTGCTTGAGAGCCTGGCGGCTGTGTCTTTTCGCAGTCACGACGTCTTGCACTTGAGAGTTAGTGATCGCGTTCACTTCATTGATCGTGTCGATGAAGCGCGACTGGTGAGCCGAGTTGACGAGCTTGATATCAGAGAGTGACTGCAGGTTGCCTATCCAGACACCGGGACACCACAAGGCACACATCACGTGCACCCACTTCCCATCGATCGTTTTCTTGAACGCGCCATCTCGCAGCGGGCATAGCTGGCAGTACACGTCGGATGCCGAATCCTGGCCGTTGTCTTCCAAGCGACACCGGTCGCAGTAGAACTCGTTGTTCGGGACATACTGGATTCCGTAGCATCGTTGATGAACCGCAAGATCACACCGGTCGCAGAAGATGATGGGGTTCGACTCTGGAGACTGCCCATCGAAACACACGACACACGTTCCGTCGTCAACAGGTTCTTCGTTTTCACCTTCCGCATTCGAACTCCAATCCGCCGACTTGCCCGCACTGTCAGGCTCAGGCTCTTCCTCCTCCGGCTTAGCTCTCCAGAACTCTCGATAGCCAACGAGTAAGCCTTTGCAGAGGGATTTCCACAATGCAAACTCTCGGTAGTACGACTCCACCGTCGCTCGTTCCTTCAAAGTGGCAGCATCCTGAAGATCTTGGCGCTGAGTGCGAACGCACAGTGAGCGTACTCGATATCTGTTCTGTCGCATCTGCTCTCGGAGTTTGTCCACCAACAAATTCACTTCGGGCGTGAGCTCATCTCGCTGAGTCTCATTCTCGAGTGTGAGTCCATCTTGAACATCTTGGAGAGACACCCACAGCTTCGCGTCATCCGGGAGAGCTGGCTTGCTTTTCTCGAGGTCAGCGCCAACAAGTGTGGAGATCGCGTCGGCATGATATCGGCTCCAAACATCAGACGCTTGGTTCGCTGCGCTCGGATTGTTGACGTGGAAGCCATAACGACAGCTCACGCAGTCGCCATCGGCATTCTTGATCTGGACCATCACGCTCTTGGTTCCATCACCGCTGACAGCATCTTCGTGGTTCTCCTTCCCATTCGCCGGTGCCGATTCAGCTGGTGTAGAAGCGCCGTGGCGGATCTCGATGACGGGCTTCGCAGAAAGGTCATCGAGGCAGCGCGTTCGACTTCCTCTCATCATGAAGTCGCATCGATGGACAATACTCTTCATCTCGAGCGTCGAGTCTTCCGAACGGTCAAACAATACTCTGTCAGAGCAGTTGATTGAGTCGTGCGAGCTTGGTTTCAAATTGAGATCGCCCATATCTTCGAGCCGCGCACCACAAAGATTCTTGCAAAGCGGCTCCATGCGTTTCTTCAGCAGCGGCTTGTTACTGAAGAAGTGACTGTTCAAAATCCTCCAGAAATTGGTCGAGTCAAGCTGACTTCCAGCACTTTGCCCAGGCCACGTCGCAAAGAGCACATCCAGGAGGTCTTGCACAGCGGATGGAGGGTCGCTATCTTGCGTCAGATCCACCGTGTCAGGCTCGTGGTGTGCACTGTTCTGTCGATTCACTGCCACAGGATTCTTTGCGCACTTCGCCGAACCTCTCGTCTTCTTGCAGTTGTTCTTCATGTGCCCCATCATTAACGTCTCCCGAACATGCTCACCACACTGCGGACACGGCCTCGTCGGAGGGCCGTTCTTGCGGTTTTTGGACGACGACTTGGACGGCGTGTTTGGCATCTTACCCTTCGAGCCGCCACTGCCACCGCGGCTGTATTCGATTCGTGGGTACGGCGTTCCCGATGCCTCGACGACCTTCCGTCGTATCCGCATCTCTTCCTTCGCAAGCCATCCGACGAAGCACAGCTTCTCGTGGCGATCCAAGTGGTTCGACGGCATCTTGTTGCCGCACACACGGCATTTTCTGTTCGCACGCGGCGTCTCGGCAAGAAACTTGAGCAGAATCGGCGATTGTTTCCACGACTGGTCCACCATCTCGTACTTGAACGTCGCGATATCACTGAGGTGCGTCGTGCAGTGGTACACTTGCTGGTTGTCGTTGTTGTAGCCCGTGAAGTAGGAGTCGGACGGCGAGCGCATCGCACAGATCACGTGGAACGGACGCGCACAGCGCCCACTAACGCACTGGATGCAACCGCCCTTCTGGCCGCAGATTTTGCACTTGAGCGACTCGCGGCTGCGGTCGAGCAATCGAATATCCAGCACTTCGTTCATCTCCCCCGAGAGGCTGTGCGAGAGCTCTGGGATCCAGTTCATACACAGCACGTGGCACCAAATCCCAGGCTGGTTCGTCAGGCGTAGCGCGCCACCGGCACACGGACACACGATGCAGAATGGCTCCGTCTTCTGCGCTGGCTGAGTCGTCGTGCCCTTGGCCGGCGATGTCATGTAGGTACACGCTTCACAGAGCCACGTGGACCCGTCAGTCGACACCGTGAGTCCGTAGCATTTCACATGCACGTGGATCTTGCAACGCGCGCATTCGATCAGCGTCGAGCCGCGGTAGTCGACTTCTTCAAGACACACGCAGCAACTCGCGCCATGTCCAACAGCAGCCACGCCTTGTCCGCCACTGGCAGCTTCTCCGAGCAGAGTATTCATCGCGTATCTTCACAGTATTTCGCAGTGATGCCTGAAAAATCCACAGTCTCCGGTTGATTCCGCGCGTGTCGTCCCCAGATATGCTTCGCTTCCTGGGATCGTTCTCGCTTGATACTGCCCCGATCAATACAAGACCAGCACCAACCGACAGCGCTTGTCTTGATCCAGAAGATGAACGCAGCGAATGCAATGGAGCGTCTCAAATACGCGTGTACGTCGCGCCGCACCGCCGCCACTTAGCTCCTTCACACTCCACCGTTCAAGGTTTCCCTTCTCGTGACCGGTTTCCCCGCCCCCACACAAACCAATGCGGGGGTTTGTGCCATAACGACTATCACTCTCGAGATGATTAAAACGTCTATGCGGTGTTTAAAACTACTTGTGAACACTAAGCTAAGCTAATCGGATGAATTCTAGCCAATCAAACGCCGAAAACTCAGCCCGACCTGGCAAGAAAATGAGATCAAACGATCAAACAAACGAAGCCATTGCAGCAGCGAAGGACTGCAGAAACTCACATCACGCAGCGCCATGATCAAGAGCAACGAAGAGCAGCAGGGCGATAGTGAGAGCAGTCGCCCCGTGGTGACCAGAGTCGTTGACTCGCGCTGGCTGTACAACAACTTTTACATCGGCGTCATGGTGATTGACACTCGCACGCTTTCGGCTGTGACTGCCAACACACTACTCAGCTCCGTCCACATTCCACCTCTCTTGTCAAGCACTTCTATGGACGATATCGTCGCGCACGTGTGTGAGGCAAATCCCGACAATGCTGCAGTGCTGAACAGGCGCCTGCTCCGTGAGGTTGTCCTCGTAGGCGATGTTGACGAGGCAAGCGTGCAATGGCAGCAGAGACTGCAGCAGCTTTTCGTGGACGAAGCCCTCGTCGCAAGTGTGGCGATCATGGAAGAAGGCTTTGCTCTCTTCCAGAAGCGGTATCCTTTCTACACAAGCGCACATCAAGCCGTTCAAGAAGACCCCACCATGGTCAAGCGCATCACATACCCCAACGAGATCGTCCCAGACTTTTTGTATCTCGGGAATATGTGGCACGCCAAGTCAAAGCAGATCATCGAGGATCTCGGTATCACGCACATCGTAAACGCAACGCTAGATCTCGGTAACGTGTTTGAAGGCGATGGCGTGCGGTACCACGAGGTCAAGCTTCCAGACAACTCCGATGAGGACATCGCCCAGTTCTTTAACGGAACCTACGCATTCATCGAGGGTGTGCGCGCCATCCAGCCTCCTAACAAGACCTTTCGCGTGTTCGTACACTGCACACAAGGCATCTCTCGCTCCGCGACGCTCGTGCTCATGTACCTCATGCGATCACACCGCTGGTCGCTGGTGACGGCGTTCAACCACACGCACAAGAGCCGCCCCGTGATCATCCCCAACAACGGCTTCTTCCGGCAGCTCCTGGAAGACGAGCGGCGCCTCTTCAACGGCCTCAACAGCCTCCACGAGAGCGAGATCGACGCGTTACTGCAGGGCCGCCTGGAAGATCGTGAGCCCACCATCCAGCTCGTCGGAGATTCAACTCGTCTTCCTTCGGCTCCTTCCACCAACGGATCCAAGCCGTGCCTGCTCATGTGAAGGTTCGGTGGGTATACTGTATGCACAGCACGGTTGTGTTCAGTAGATGTGTGGTTCTATGCGTCCACCCCGTCAGGGGGGGGGGGGGGGGGGGGGGGGGGGGGGGGGGGGGGGGGGGGGGGGGGGGGGGGGGG
>JAADXI010000348.1:0-24531 GCA_023337615.1 Pythium brachiatum | reverse complement strand
GCGGAGGCGCTGCGTCTGAGCGAAGCCAGCGGCCAGACACTCACGCGCCAGTCGGACGAGGCCATGGTGTGGCTGCAGACGCTGTACGACAAGTACAACCCACGCTGCTACCGCGAGGTGATCCAGAGCGCCTTCCAGGACGTGCAGGGCGTCGACAAGATGATGATGGGTCCGTAGATGGCGTAGCTTCATCGACTGTGAATAAATATGATGCTTTTCCATGTCAAACACACTGCATTCTCAATGGCCACGTGACGTACCATTCACCACACTTGACGCACTTGCACTGAGTACCAAAAGGGAGACGACAGCATCAGTCACGCGGCCTGCTCGTGCGCAAAGCGAAGCAGACTCAGGGCCTCGATCGCCATAGTCTGAACTGTCTTTAGCGCCGCAGTATCGCTGGTCCCAGACTCGTCCACTGCCTCCTGGATGTCAAGGATCCGCTCGGCACTCGTGAGAAGAGCGTCTTCCAGAGACTTCGAGCAGGAGCCGAGCTGGTCGACGACCAGACCATCAGCGAGTGGATCGTCGTCGTAGTCGTCCTCATCCATCTCGTCGTCGACTGATTGTTCTTCGCTTTCCTCACGCTGGGACTTGTCGTCTTCCTCGTCAATCAGTGGACTGGAATCCAGGATACGCAACGACGGACGCTGGATCAACGCCTCTGCTGCGCCATGGAGTGCGATCTCTTCACCGTGAGTGACCACACGACTCGCGATACTGCGAAGTCGACGGCAGCTTGCGATGAGGCCACGCACGGACGCGAGGTCGTCGATCTCGTCGTCAAACAACGAGTGGGCGTGTACTCCTCCTTCTCTCTCGTTATCGGCACAGACATCCTCTACAGTGAGGAGCGAAGGCAGCGAGAGCTTGTCGGCCGCTGCCAAAATACCCGCTTGGAGCTCATACACGCGCTCGGTTTCCTGCTCGTGGTCATCGATCTCGTCGTCCGTCCACTTAAGAACGCGCTCTTCATCGTTCAGCGCTGTCGATACATTTCTGCAGTGCCTTCCTTGCATCTCCACGTCCTTCGTCTTGACGTGCACACGCTGTGTGGTCTTCCCAGGCGGCTGAAACTGCTTCAGTATTGGCTCTGAGTAATTCACCGTGTCCACGACTTCACCAGTCACAGACTGCATAGCGACACTGCTCCGCACCACAGTGGGCTCTAGGATACGCAGCTCCATGAGCGCGCGAGCCCTTGCGTGCTGGTAGCGCTGCTGCGACCACTTGGCCAGGTTCTGGCGGTACAGCATGTCAGTGATCTCGCCCAGTCGGTACTTGATCTCCTCCTCCAGCTTGCCCAACTCGGCAAACGTCATCGAGTGGAACGCGTACCCGGCACCCAGTCGCGACTGACGCCACGCGTTGACCATGCGCTTGGCGTGGTGCGCGATCTCCTGCCACGCCTTGGAGGATTTCCACCTGCGGAAGCCGATCTCGTAGTCGCGCGCTCGCTCCTTGGGCATGAACCCGTGCTCGTACAGCGCGACTTCACGGCGCCACTCGTCCACGTACACTAATACCTCGGGAAACATCGTGTAGGTCTCTTCGATGATCGGATCGTCGGCCGTCGCGAGGCTTCTTGCGAGTCCGTAGCCTTCGGTTTGCAGCGTCAGCGCGTTGTGGCGTTGGAGCTCTTGTTCGATTTCGAACGCAATATCCAGCGGCGTCACGTTCGGATTCTGGCGCTGCATGGCCGTCGCGTACAAGTGCAGCATCACGTGGTGAAATGCGATGGCCACGTGACGTACGCGCACCATCAGCTGCTTGAACGACTTCCAGAACGTCGTATCTGGCGCTGCCATCCAATACGCGAGCTCATAGATCGTATCAAAGTCGTCCCTCAAGATCCGCGCGATGTCATCAACGTGGGCGGAGCCGCGCAGCACCCACCGGGCACCAGCAGAAGAGGCGTCTGTGGCAGGCGGCGGCCGGTAGATCACGTTGAAGAACGCGTACGGGTTGTGGTCGCGGAGCACAGCGAGCATGCGACGTGTGGCGAACACCAGCGACTGGCTGCAGCGACCAGCGGACGCCTCGTACTCCACACTGCCGCTGATCTTACGCAGCACGCGCGGCGCCCACTGGTACGTCAGCTTTACACGCGCGAGTTCAGCGGCTGACGCTGTCGCTGGCGTGGTAGTCGCATTACTGGTAGAAGCTCTGTTGGTGGACTGCTGAGATGGTTGCTGGACGAGAGCCGTCGCTGTGGACGCGAGCTTCGGCAGTCGCTCCCGCAGCAGCGCGAGCTGGTGCGGACGATCTGGCTGCGCGATGACGCTGCGGATGAGCTGGTCGAGCTGCTCCCAGAGCTGCAACGCCGCGTCGCTGTCCAGTCGCGCGCCGCACTCGACCCACTGGGTCTGGAGAGATACAAAGCACTCGGCCCACTGGTGGAGCTGCTGCAGCGCATCGCGCTCGCTCTGCAGCTGCACCAGTCGCGTCAGTTGCATGAAGACAGCGTGTGCGTCGGTACGGCGCTCGGCGTCGGCAGTGGACGCGTCGTTGAGCCGCTGCGCGAGATGGCGACGCAGGTCGTCTCGCTGGTCATAATTAACGTCGATGGGACGCACTCTACAGAGCGTTCACGACGTTGTTAGGGACCAAGAAGCACATTCACGGGTTGTAAATGACATGGAGAACATGAATATATAGGTGGGAGACCCGCATACGCTACCTTTTACTCGCTGGTGGGGGTTGCCTTCGCGCGTCCGCGGCTTTCATTCTCGCGCTTCTTGGATGGAGTGGTGTGGCGAGTCCACGAATGTCACTATATGAGCCACTAAAGACCTCGATAGAGTGACATATCGGAATGTCGTATGAAGGTTGCACGAAGGTATCTGGATCACAAATTCAGTTCTGTACCTTCACGCAACATCTGGAACAGTGACGACAGCAGCACCCCATGGTCTCGACGAACCACCTGCACGAGCGCAGCCTGCACTGCGCAGGCAGTGTGGACGCAAATGCACAGTGCGGTTGAATAAGGCACAGTGCAAACAGCACAACGCCACACCCAATGACGGAGGCGGCCATTCCACGCTTGGCGTCCGGCTCACAGTCCAACTGACTGGCAGGGTTTGCGGATAGATACCGTACTACAGTACGGACACCTTACATACTGTACTGTTGTTCCTAAAAGCAGACGAAGATTCTGTTCTCGCGCCGCTTCGCGTCTATCCAGATCGATCTCCCATGTCACAGCGGGCAAGTGATGCTCGGTCGGCGCAAACACGCTCTGTCCGAAGTTTTTGCGTCGTTGTGGAACAGGAACTGGAATGCGAGCACCATTGCGTTGGTTTGGTTCCTCTCCAAACGCCACCACTGAGTGGCATCCGCTTCCCACCCCAGCATTCGATGGGTGACCCCGGGCCATCCGGACTGTGGATGAGACCAGCCCACTCACTTGGCTCCATCCGCTTTGTTGACCCGTGGGTTGCCCGGACCTGATGCAATCCAGCTCGACGACAACACAGATTTTTCCCAATAGTGACATGGCCTGAAACGACCACCTCAGTGCGACGATCCAGCCTCTCCACTCGCTCTCTGCCGTGTCCCTTCGTGGGTTTGTGTCAACTCCCATCTGTGTCACTAAAGCCAAGTCTTTAATTCGCTCTGCGTTTCTGCCTCCAAAAGTTTTCGTTCTGGCCAGAACGGTTCAAACCGCCCACAAGCCGCAAGTCGCAATCGCATCCCATCGACTCCGCGTTTCCATTCCGACTGCACTGCCGCTTCGCCCGGGAACCAAAACCAGGAACCTGCGCACCTGGGAACCACTCCGGTGGAACGAAACGGGCAGTCGGCGAGAACACTTTTCCCCATTCCGGTGAACGTGCGGAAACCCCCCACCTCCCATATTCACCACATCGCCTCAGTATGGGCGACCGCGAGGACGCGCCGGGCGGCGACGTGGGCACGCCCGTGGGCGAGTACCAGCTCGCAGGCTCTCCGCGAAGGCTGTCACCTCCATCCACCAGCAGCAGCGCGTCGTTTAGACTCAAAAGCCCGTTCTCGCGGCGGCAAACAGACGACGATGAGGCCAAGTCCGAGGCGCTGGAAGAGGAGACCGCGTATGGAGAGACCAAGGAAGTCGTGGACGTGATGAGCGCGCAGTTCGCAGCGGACGTGGTGGACGTGGTGCTAGACTCACCCGAGGCGCGCAGCGGCCACAGCCACGCGCAGACGGCGCTGAACGAGATCCAGGAGGAGGACGAGGCCGCCGTGATGGAAGAAGAGCAGGACAACAACGGAGAGCCCGAGTCGCCGGCGATTCTGAACGCCGCTGGAGGGGACGAGCCCGAGGACGACGACGCGCATGGAGAGCACGAGGAGTACCGGTACGTGTACTTGAACGACGCGCAGGCAAACGCGCGCTTTGCGTACTGCTGCAACATGGTGATCACGTCGCGGTTCACGCTGTACAATTTCATCCCGAAATTGCTGTTTTACGAGTTCAAAAAGCTCGCAAATGCGTACTTTCTCGTGATCTCGGTCATGCAGACCATCAAGCCGATCTCCAACACCGGTGGCTTCCCGGCGTCGCTGCCGGCGCTGTCGATTATCGTGTTGATTGACATGTTCTTTGCCTGTCTGGAAGACTACAAGCGCCACAAGGCCGACCACATTGCGAACCAATTGCCGTGTCTCCAGTACTCGCTCGCGACCAAGCAGTTCATCAAGTCCAAGTGGCATTTGCTGCACGTGGGCGACGTCGTGAAGGTTTACAACCGCGAAGCTGTGCCGGCGGACCTTGTGATCCTCGCGGCCTGTGAGCCGGACCCGTCCAACCCAGCGGGTATTTGTTACGTGGAGACCAAGTCGCTGGACGGAGAGACCAATCTGAAGCTGCGCCAGGGCATGGAAGCCACCTACACGACCATGCTCTCGGACGAACTAGTCGCCGACATGGCCGGCGTCGTGGTCTGTGAGAAGCCCAACAACTCAATCCACCGGTTCAGCGGCACGCTCCAGTTGGCAAGCGGCAAGAAAGAAGTGATCTCCACCAACGCCGTGCTGCTGCGTGGCTCGACGCTGCGCAACACTGAGTACATTTACGGCCTGGTGGTGAACACGGGCCCCGATACCAAGATCATGATGGCGTCGTCCAGCGAGCCCATGAAGTGGAGCAACATGGAGAAGCGGCTCAACCAGCAGATCATGTATATCTGTACACTGATGATTGTGCTGTGTCTCACCGGCGCGATCATCTCGGTAATCTGGAACGCCAAGAACCTCAACGACAAGCCGACCGACGGCGCGTGGTATCTGTTTGATCCACACGCGATCGCTGTGCGGTCGCCTGTGGGCAACTTCTTCATCCAAGTGCTGTACTACTTTTTGCTGCTCAACTCGTTCATCCCCGTGTCGCTGTACGTGAGTATGACGTCGGTCAAGTTCATGCAGGCGTACTTTATGAACAACGACCTGGAGATGTACCACGCCGAGTCGGACACGCCGTGCCAAGTGCGCACCATGTCGCTGAACGAAGAGCTCGGCCAGATCGACTACATCTTCAGCGACAAGACCGGCACGCTGACCTGCAACATCATGGAGTTCCGCAAGTGCTCCATCAACGGCGTGTCGTACGGCCACGGCCAGACCGAAGTCGGTATTGCAGCTGCAAAGCGACGCATGGCTGAAGGCACGACGGACGCAGAGAACCACTCGACCATCATGGAAGAGCGTGAGGACGAAGCGATGCGCGACAGCACGCACGTCCATCGTGAGGTCAAGGCGCCGTTTGTCAACTACCAGGATGACTCGATCTTTGACGCGCTCACACGCAACGACAAGAACGCCAACCTCATTGCGGCGTTCTTTGAGCATCTCGCAGTGTGCCACACTGTCATGCCGGAGCGCGCGCCCGACGGCTCGGTGCGGCTAAGTGCGTCGTCGCCTGATGAGCAGGCGCTGGTCGCGGCCGCCGCGTGCTTTGGCTTCAAATTCGCTGCACGCGCGCCGGGCAAAGCGATCGTCGAGTATTTTTCGTGTCTCGAGAGCCACGAGCCGCCGCCCGCGAGTGATAACCAAGTCGGCGAGTACCAGGTGCTCGAGGTGCTCGAGTTTAACAGTACGCGGAAGCGGATGTCGGTGATCATGCGCGGCCCAGGTGGAGAGCTCAAGCTGCTGTGTAAGGGTGCTGACACTGTCATGTACGAGCGGCTCCGTGCGACAACCGACGCGCAGGTGCTGAATGTGCGTGCGCAGACGCTGCAGCACATGGAGACGTTTGCGAACGAAGGCCTGCGCACGCTCGTGATCGGCGCGACGGATGTGGACCCTCAGCACTACGAAGACTGGGTCGTACGGTACCGCACAGCGATCAACGATATGCGCCAGATCGAGCTGCGTCGTCTGGGTGAACCGAACGATATCGACCGCTGCATGGAAGAGATCGAAGTGAACTTGGACGTGCTTGGTGCGACTGCCATTGAAGACAAACTCCAGGCGGGCGTGCCAGACACGATTCACCGTCTGCGCCAGGCGACGATCAAGATCTGGATGCTCACGGGCGACAAGGAGGAGACCGCCATCAACATTGGCTTTGCCTGTCGCCTGCTCACGCCCGATATCGAGCGCGTAGTGATCTCAGCGGATACGCATCCGGATCTGGTGTCGATCATTGAAGAACTGGAGCAGTATACGAACCACCCAGGCGCTGATGCAGCCATGTCGTCGCTGCCCACAGAAGAGAAGTCTGTGAGTGTGGCCAACAACAACGTTGCAGCATCCAACGCCGCCACGAACGCCGACGGCAGTGCGAGCGACGACTCGGAGGAATCGCGGCCGCTCACACGCATTGAGAGTATCGCGAATATCAACTCGAGCCAAGAAAGCCTCGCGCTGGTGATCGATGGCGAGACGCTCGAGCTCGCGCTGGAAGAATGCCCGATGCTGCTGCTCAGCGTCGCGCTCAAGTGTGTCGTTGTGATCGCGTGTCGTGTCTCGCCGGCACAGAAGGCGCAGCTCGTGCGGCTCGTGCGTGATAACAACCCCAAGGTGCGCACGCTCGCGATCGGCGACGGCGCGAACGACGTGTCGATGATCCAGTCGGCGCACGTGGGCGTCGGTATCTCGGGTCAAGAAGGTATGCAGGCGGCCAACTCATCGGACTATGCGATCGCGCAGTTCCGGTTCCTGTCGCGGCTGTTGCTCGTCCACGGCCGCTGGAACTACGTGCGCATGGGCAAGCTCATCCTGTACATCTTCTACAAGAACGTGATGATGAACCTGACGCAGTTTTGGTATATGATCTTCACGGGCTTTTCGGGCCAGAAGTTCTTCCTCGAGTGGGGCCTCCAGGGCTACAACTTGATCTTCACGGCGCTGCCGATTGTATTGATCAGTACATTTGAGCAGGATGTGCCGGCGTACTACGCCCACAACTACCCGGTGCTGTACCGCATCGGCCAGGAGAACAGCCACTTCAACACCAAGATCGTGTGGGCATGGATCTCGTCGTGTGTGTGGGAGTCGTTGGTGATCAGCTTCGGCACCATCTACGGCATGCGGCTGCTCATCGATGGCGGCGAGACACCCAACATGTGGGTCTACGGCTGCGTGGCGTTCACGATCGTCGCACTCGTGGTCACGCTCAAGCTGTGTCTGCACCAGCAGATGTGGTGGCCGCTGGTCCACATCCCAATCTACGTTGTGTCGTACTCGCTCTGGATCGCGACCGCCGCGTTCATCTCGTACGGGAACTCGGTCAGCTCGGCGTACTGGAACGGCGTCTTCACGAACGTGTTTGCCACGAAAGTGTTCTGGCTGCTGCTGCCGCTCATTGTGTTCACGGCGCTGTCGCGGGACTTTTTGTGGAAGGGCTACATCCGCGCGTTCCAGCCGTCATACAAGCACTTGGCGCAGGAGGTCCACGCGTTCGGGCTCAAGCCCATGGCCGACTACTTGCTGTCGTTCCCACCGCCCGAGTCGATGCCACGCGACACCGAGTCGGCGCTTCGCCCGTCGACTGTGGCGTCACCACCGCCACTGAAGCAGACCAAGAAGCAGGCGATGATCGCACAGGCTGCGGCCGCGGCTGCCGCCAAGCTCGTGCCTGGACGACGTGGCATCAACCGCATGGGCTCGTCGCGCAAGTCGTTCACGCGTGGTAGCGCGTTCAGTTACGACGCCGAGAGTGTCATGGTGGAGTCGTTCATGGCCACGGAGCGATACAACAACGATGCCCACGAAGCGAGACCGATCTTTGAGCGCCACGCGAGTCGTGGTTCGATGGCGTTCCACACGTTCGTCGGCGACGGCCCCAGCCTGCACTCGTGGATGGCCAGCATCAGCGGTGCTCCCGCTGCAGCGACTGGTGCTGGAGCATCGTCGCACGCTGCATCAGCGCCTCCGGGAGCTCTTGGCCGGTCCGATCGTCAGCACTCAGCCGGGAACATCTTCCGAGGCGCGCGTCACTCGTTCGGGCGAAGCCGATTCTTCTCGGTGTCGACGATGGGCGGTGAAGCGTCTTCTCCAGCGAGCGACCTGAGGCCGCCTGGACTGGAACGTGCGGGCCTGGGCAGCAACAGCAACCGCAACCTGCGCCGCTACGACCGGTCGATGTCGGGTGATGCCATCGCAACGACGCCGGCGGCTGCACACGCGAGCTCCACGCCGGCGTTGGTGGCGAGCCGCCAGCAGGAGCTGCCTGCTATTGGCGAACGCCACAGCTCAGCGGGTTCGCGGACGATCCGGAGACACACGACGAGTGTGACGGCACGGAAGATGTCGGCCTAGAGCTACACATGAGCCACTCACCATACAGCCGGGACCCATACCACCCATACCACACACACACATAGCACTACACACACAAATACGAAAGCACCGATAGATTTGCACCCTTTTGAAGCTTCTTACTTGCCCGAGGTCGCCTTGGCGGTGGTCGACGTCTTTGGCTTGGCGCTTCTGCTACGACTACGGCTTCTGCTTCGGCTGCTGCGGCTACTGCGGCTACTACGGCTGCTGTAGCTGCGGCTTCGGCTTCGACTCGAGCTGCTGCTGCGTCGGCGTCCACGGCGTGGGCCGGGACTGCGGCTGTCGCTGCGACTGCGAGAGCGGCTTCGACTGCGGCGTCGGTTGCTGCGACTACGGCTTCGGCTTCTGCTGCGGCTACTGTAGCTGCGGCTGCTGAAACTTCTGCTGCGACTGCTGAAGCTGCGGCTTCGGCTCCGACGACGACGCAAAGGCGAGCGGCGGTCGCCACGCCGCGCGAAGAACGGCGACGGGTTGCGGCGGCCTGGCGGTCCCGCATTGCGGCGTCGCAACGGCGATCGAGAGCGAGACCGCGACCGAGAATACGACCGAGAACGCGAGCGAGAGAGCGTCCGCGACCGCGTGCGCGAGCGACGGCCGCGTCGTGGGCTGTCGCGACGGCCTCTTGCTGGTGAGCTGGGTCCGTACCGACCGCTTCGGTTCGCGGGGCCTCCTCCTCCTCGCACAGGGCTGCGGCCACGCGGCGGACCTCCCTGTCGGAAATATGGCGAGCGACTGCGACTGCGACTGTGACTGCGTCCACGGCCGTTGTTGCGTGGCGGTGGCGAGTACGCCACGCGGCGTCCTCCGCCTGGCGGACCGTAGCGACTCGTGTTACCGTTGTTGCGGTTCCCCCCAGGCTGGTCCCTGCGTCCGCGTCCTCCTCTCTGGCGGTCGCTATCTGCGCGTGCGCGTCGCTGCTCTTCGTCTCTCTTCTTCTTCTGCTGCTGCTCTTCTTCTCGCTGCTTCTGTTGCTTCTTCTCGCGCTCACGCTCTTCCTCCACCGAGCCAAAGTGCACGCGCACCTTGCGGCCATCCAGCCAGCCGTCATGCATGTGGTCTTGCGCAGCAGTCGCGTCGTCGCGCGTCGCAAACTCCACGAATGCAAAGCCCCGCGACACGAGCGACCGCGGCTCGCGCATCAAATGCACGCGCGTCACGGCGCCAAACTTGCCGAAGATCTCGCTCAAGTGGTCGCTCTGCACGTTGCGCGTGAGGTTGTCGACGCGCAGCGATGGCGTCTTGACCTGCGACGCCGTGGGGCTCATGCTCTGCGTCTGGCGCGTCGCGCGTGGCGACGCTGCAGCCCCACGCGCGTCATGTTTGGCGTCGAGTTTCTCGGGTTTTTCTCTCGTGGGGGAGCGACTACGACGCGTGTTATCCGTGGATTTCGACCGAGATTTCGAGAGTGGACGCGCAGGAGACACCGTCGATGCGTGAGGCGATGCGGGGGTGGCTGTGCTGCCCATGGAGATGACGAGAGAGACGCGTAGACGACGCGGAAGAGCGTGCCGTGGAGGTGATGGATTCCCGCGGATGGAGTTGCTCGGATCGCGTTTGGCCACCAGCTGTGCGACCTTCGCGCAACATTTAAATAGTGTGGTCCACAAATATGTGTCGCTCGCAATTGCGACGAAGGCATATTTCTGTGACGTCACATTGCGTCTGCGACGTGTGAGAAAGACAAATGGTCGAAAAAGCAGATCGGTTGATTGTTGTTGAAATAGAGAGCTCACGGCTGAGTTGCCTTACAGAATACTACATAGTGGTCAACAGAGCGTCTAGGCGGTCTTCGCTGGCGGCGTGTAGCCGAGGAGCGTGACTGGCGCGGTGGCGTCGCACGGCACGAACTGAGCCGAGGCCTTTGGCTCGGCGCAGTCCTTCTGGGTGAACGCGGCCGTGCTGACCGCGGTCGTGGGCTTGTTGAAGCACGAGCGGATCGCGCCGAGCTGGTTCTTGCCGTCGTTGGCCGAGCACAGCACCTGGACGCTGCTGGTGTAGAGCGCCTTGATGTCTGCGACGGTGGTCTGCGGCGTGGCGAGCTTGGCCCACGAGTTGATCTTGGCGGTCGCAGTGTCGAGCTTGGTGGCGATGTTGAGCGTGGCTTCGAAGTAGTTGACCGCTGCACGTGGGTAGTCGTTGCCGTAGGCCGCGAAGCACAGGCCGTGCTTCTGGAACTCGTGGTTGTAGATCTCACAGAGCGTGTCGTACGAGGTCGACTGCGTTGGGTCGATCCACTTGGCGGCCATCTTCTTCAGCAGCGTTGGGTGATTGTCCGCGAACTTGGCCGCGTTGTACGGCTTGTTTGGGATCGTCGCACTCACGTTGCAGCAGCCTGGGTAGCCGTTGTTGTAGTTTGGCCACAGACCGTGGATCGTGAGCTCTGGCTTGACCACCTCTGGCTTACACGCCACACCCGTTGGATACGGCAGCACGTTCTGGTGGGACACCGTGGTGTCCACACCCTTGAGCAGGTCACGGCAGTACTGCGGCACGAAGAGCTGCTCGAGCAAGAGGTAGTCAAAGTCGCCTGGCGACTGGGTCTTGGCCAGACACGACTGGTCTGCCGGGTCGAAGCAGCCTGGCGTGGCCTTGGAGTTGACGCAGATGTTGACGCACTGGGTCTTGCCCGTGGTCGGCACCCAGCCACCGGCGTAGTCGATGGCACTCACGCTCTGCGCGATGAAGGCAGCGGCCAGCGTGGCGATGGAGAGCGAACGGGAGGCGGTCACCATGATGACAGGAGAAGGAGAAGGAGTAGACGCTAGAGGAGATGGAGCTTGTGGGGGAGCAGGCGAATTGCAGAATGAGTTTGGGAGCTCTGCACGCGCGTGGGCCGGGGAGGCAGCAAGGGACAATTACTTGTCTGGGCTTGGGGCGCGGCGTCTACAGTACAGGGCAACAGGTCTTCAGGGCTTGGTTCGTGAGCGTGACGGTTCCCGCAACGCTGGTCGGGTGAACCCATCAAGTGAGCTGCTGATGGCGAGCCCCAACCAGACGTCAAGGAATGATTGGTTATGTTGCACCTAAGGCGCGCACTTTCCCTGCAGCTGGTGGTTATGTTGCGTCAACTGTCCCCAGGCAACAACGACGTGACGGCGGGCTGCACAATGCGCGGCCATCGGAGATGTGATGCAAGAGGGAAGCTTGACGCGAATGCGCAGCGGCAGGACGGCGCGCGCTCGTTCCCTTCGTCCCGGCGGATGGCAACAGAGCAACAGAACGTCTGCATGGCGTGGTGCTCTCGAAAGAACGACCAGAAGGCGCGTGGCGTAGCCCGCGTGGTACAAAGTCTGTTGATTGTACGAGTGAACACCGGCATGGCCATAATCTCAAGTCCAGCAACTGCATTCGTGTTACTTTCCTACGTCTCTACACTCGCCTACTACATACCAGCAAGTCTCTTTCATACACTTAGCAGCTTGGCTTGACTGGCGCCTTGGTGGCTGGCACAGTGGTGGCTGGCACAGTGGTGGCAGGCACAGTGGTGGCTGGCGAGACGGTGGTTGGCGCAGGCGTGGTGCCTGGCGCGACATAGCCCTCGAACGTGATCGGCGACGCGCCGCTGCACGGCAGGAACGCCGTGCTCTTGGCGGCAGGTGCACAGTCCTGGAGCAGGAATGGGCCCTCGGCAGTGAGCGACGCTGGCTTGGAGAAGCACGAGCGGATGGCCGAGAACGCGTTGGTGCCGTTCACGTTGGCGCAGAACACCTGCACCTTCTTCGGGTACAGCGCGCTGATCTCGTCGAGCGTCGAGGTCTTCTTGGTCGTGGCGATCGTGTTGATCTTGTCTGTCGCGGTCTGCATCACGGCGGCGGCGTTGAGCGTGGCCTGGAAGTAGTTCACCGCGGCCTTCTCCCAGTTGTCACCGAACGCGTTGTAGCAGATACCGTGCTTCTGGAATTCGTGGTTGTAGATCTCGCACAGCGTGTTGTACGTGGTCGACTGCGTCGGGTCGATCCACTTGGCGGCCATCTCGTTGAGCAGCGTTGGCTGGTTCTTGGCGAAGTCGGCAGCGTTGAACGGCTTGTTCGCGAGCGTGTCGGTGACGTTGCAGCAGCCGGCGTAGCCGTCGTTGTAGTTTGGCCACAGGCCGTGGATCGTCATCTCCGACTTGACCACCTCTGGCTTGCACGACACACCGGCAGGCGCAGGCAGCACGTTCTGGTGGGAGATGGTCGAGTCCACGCCGTTGAGCAGGTCGCGGCAGAACTGCGGCACGAAGAGCTGCTCCATGACCATGTAGTCGAAGTCCCCCGGGCGCTGCTTCTTGGCGAGGCACTCTGGCTGGCTGGTCAGACACGTTGGCGCGGCCTTGGAGTTGACACAGATGTCCACGCACTGCTGCTTCGGCGGCGTTGGGATCCAGCCACCGAGGTAATCAGTGGCAGTCGCCGAGGACGCGAAGAGCGCGGCCGAGGCCAGGAGAACGGTCGCAGACTGGAACACCATGGTGAGGAAAAAGAGAAGAGAGAAGAGAAGGCGAGCTGTACACTTGCGCGGAAGGTGGCGAGTTGTCGAATGGCCTGAAAGACGACGATCTCAGAGACGGACACCCAGCGGCAGACGCAGACCTTTACTCCAGCGCTGAGCCAGACAGGAGACCGGGCTATGCGGCGGCGGTCGCACCCACTGCCATCCTTGCATCAAGCCATCTGCTGGCCTGTCACTGGCAGTCGTCGTTGACGCACCTCGCTACAGCAGAACCTTCCAATCTTCTAACCATTCACAGCCAACAAGCGCCGAGAATCTATCCGCCACGTTGGCGCATCGCTTCGAATTCTGATGCTTCGAATGCTTCGCATCCCCAGCGGAGGAGCGTGGATTTGACTGGCGTGCGGTGCTTGCATTCACATTCGGCACGGAGTGGGAGAGAGAGGGCGCTGGATTCTGAGCTTGTGCTTCGACAGCCCCGCTGCCAAATCCAACGAGAGTGACTCGCTGTGGATCGCTGTGGTCAGCGCACGTCGTGAATGCACGCCAACGAATCTCCAGTCTCTCCATAACCGGACGTAGACTCCATGGCCTGTCGTCCCGCCGTCACACACGCGGCGCCGAACATTGCTGATGGGTCCGAACCTGTGACGTGTGACGGACATCGGAGCTGCTGGATTGTCAGTCAGAATTTTGGGACAGGGACCATTAGCTAATGCCTGAGAGTAGGGGTGCAGTATCTGAGACTCAGACTCTGAGTCTCACATGCTGTACCACTGATACGAACATCAAGTATCAGATACGAACATAACTTCAACATCCCCCCAATGCGGCTCTTCACATGTCAGTGAAGAGTCTTCACACTTCCCAAACGTCCCAATCTCCGAAGACTCCCCTCCACACGATGCTCAAGGGACTGACGTCGGATCTCACGGGCGGAGCAGACATCTGCAAGCCCGTGCGTGACTTTGAGAAGTGTCTGGCGGCCCAATACCTGGTGCCAGGCGAGACCATCGCGTTCTCGCTGCAATCGGCCAAGGAAGAGTTCACGTTCACGAGCCAGGGGCTGCTCCAGATCAAGGGCGAGAGCGCCACGACGACGCGGAAGCTGGTGGAGCGATTCGACTTCAAGAGCCACGTGGTCAGCGGCGTCCAGTTCGAGACAGCGGGCCGCGTGGACCGCGACTGCGAGATCAAATTCCATATTGGCTCGACCCACGTGTCGATTGATATCGCGACGGCGGAGCAGGACGAGGCGATCCTGTACTACAAGACGCTGGAGCTGCTGGGCCGCGAGCAGCGCAGCAACGCGCACAAGTGGGAGCACGCCACTACAGCGCTGGGCCACGCAGCGGCGGCGCTTCGCCTCCGTGAAGGAACGGTCACCAAGCAAGCAGACGACGTCGCGGCCTGGCTGCACGACCAGTACAAGGCCCTACAGCCACGCTGCTACAAGGACTTTCTCCTTGTGACGCTACAGCAACTACGCATGAACGGAGGCATTTCAGCGACCAAGTCAATTCCAGAATGAACATCAGTAGTAGTATTGAGAGCAGTTCACTGGAGGGCCTGCTTAAGCGTGTCTCGGTAGCAGCGCGAGTTGAGTCGCTGGTAGTCAGCTTGCATCCACACTAACACGCCACTTGCTTGGTCCACGAGAGCGTTTGCTGGCTTGTTGGGTCCGTCCAGCTTGAGCGTCTTCGCGGTGGTAGTGACGCCGTCCTGGGCGAACTGCCAGTTGCGCTTGCGCTCTTCCTGCTCGCGCGCCAACGCCACCAGCGCCTTGTAGTAGATCTTCACAGCCGTCTCTTCCTTGCGGGCGATATCGATCGAGATCTCCTTCGCGCCGATGCGGAACTTGATCTCGCAGTCACGGTCGATGCGTCCCGTGGTCTCAAACTGTACGTCGGAGACCTGGCAGTCGCGATACTCGTAGCGCTCCACCAGCTTCCGCGTCGTCGTGGCGTTCTCTCCCTCGACCGTGATCAGCGCTTCGTTCGTGAACACAAACTCCTCTTTGGCTGATTGGAACGCGAACAACACGTCCTCTTGTGGCAATAAGTACGGCCCGACGGCCAGCTTCGAGGCGTCGATCACAGCCGAGCAAATGTCGGCCGTGCCAACGAGATCCTTCGTGAATCCCTTGAACATCGTGGGCTTCTGTGTGTGCTGCTGGTGGTGGTTGTTGGTCGGTGGTTTGGTTTGGAACAGTCGCCTTGGCACCCCCACAAGATCTCTTTTTTTTTAAAAAAACCCACCACCAACCCACCAAACAATTCAGAGAAGCTGAAGAGCCGGAAGGAGTGATGTTGTGTGTGACGTGTGTGGCGAGGGTCGGACCAATTCCGCACCCAAGATACCGGATCCAAAGCGACTGCTGAAATCCAGTTTGTATGAGGTTGGACTTGTGGAGGCCAGAGGCTGTGATTGTCGTGGAGACGTCCGGTACTTTTAAATTCAATAGAATTAAGGTGAATTGAGGTAGGATTGAATCACGAAGGTGTCGAACAACCGACATCCTGTTGAGTGTACTGTACGCTGTGGCCCCACAAACAAGCGCACTCGATTCACGTGTTTGTTGGGGTCAGAAGCGGATTGTAGTGGATTTATTGACGCGCTACATAATCTCTCTGTCTGTCTCTCTCTCTGTCTGTCTTGTGGTGGCTTACTTGAATTCTATGGGGTGGTACTTTATGCAATTGGGGGTTGTCGGAGCGCGCGTGTTACATGCCCACGAGCTGCTCGTCTTCGTGGTCGAGTAGTTGGAGCAGGATCTCCAGGTCCTCCAGACACAGCTCGCCCAGTCCGTCCACTGGACTGGCCGGCATTTGGCTGTCAAAACCGTGTGGGATCATGTCGTTGACGTCGATGGGATCCAGCTTGGGTCGTGTTGGTGAGGTTTTCGCGCTGTCGTTGTTGGCATTTGCGGCGTTCTCCTTGAGCAGTCGTCGCCGCTGTTGCAGGCGCTGCTGGTTGCGGTTGGCGAGTCGTCGGTGGAACTCGCAGAGGCGGTGGAGCTCGCCGCCTTCCTTCACGGCGCGACGCTCAGGGCAGCACTTGCTCGGGTACTGGCACTTCTCATGCAGCGGCACGAAGGTGGTGGTCTGCATGGCGGCGGCGCTGGGCATATTGACTTGAAGGGTGATTTGGAGGGAGGTCTGTGCACGAGGCAGGGAATTGAGGAATGAGCTCTTCGGTGCCGTGCTCGCGAGCAGCTACACTTGGCGACCGTCACTCACCGCCGAGACTAGCGAGGCTGTGCGTTCAGCACCGTCTCCAGCGAGCCGGCGCTGATGGAAATGGCCATTTCCCCATGCAATCAACGCGTAATACACCCCACAGGATCCAGTCGCACGAGGAGCTGCGGAGCCTGGCTATGTGCACTGAGTTCTCGAAAATCGTTCACTGAGATAGAGCGCAAGCCCACCCACAGAGAATATATCGAGAATATACAAGAATATATCATTTTGGGACCACAATTGTCAGCCTAATTCAATAGTTATGAAGAAATATACGTTTTTGGCGGTATGTTACGTATGGAGCAACAAATGAGATGCCATCTTGACACAATTTGGTTTGGTCACGTCGCCATAAATATCTCTCAGTCTCACCACGCATGTCCACAGACTTTGCAGCGATAGACATGATATGAAAGTTCATGTTTGCTGGATATTTCGGCCTGTGGGTGGCCCACATCCACGCGCACCATGTCCTCTGTGGAGCTGCCGGTGTGGCGAACACGCGCCAACGAGCTTGGCTCAGTATCCAGCAGGAATCCGCCACCATGAGAGCACGACTACAGAATGTCTGCGCATCCTGTGGTATCGAAATGCTGCCGTCCGCGAGCTTGCGATCCTGAAGCGGCATGGACAACCATGGACAACCCACTGCTGAGCCAAGAATCCGGCAACACGATCCAGTAGACCCACAAACGGTCGGTCAGCCGGAGCCCACTATGGCGTACGTGGGCTGGAAGTGCGTGGGCCACTTGTCTGATCTAATCCGATCACTCACCACACCACACTCACTGTTCGTGAAGGTCGCGAGTCAATCGCACGGCCAGTAGCAATGGAGCTTTGAACGGTATCCACACGCGCGCTCTGGTCCCCCACACAGAAAGCGAACCCACAATCACTCTTTCCGCACCCATCTGAGTGATGGTACCGACAACTGAGACAAAGCTAATCCACGCACGTGGCTAATTAGCCTTGAAACCCACGTCGTTTCGTGGACCGAGCCCTCACACAGACAGACCGACAGGCTTTACAACAGACCGGTACGCGGGCAGCGCGTCAACACCGCGTGTGTAGCCACCGTTCCATGGTCCGCTTGAGCCCATGGCATCGTTCATCAACAAGCTGCGGGCCTCGCGGCTCCGTCAGTCTACTGGCGGCGATGGAGATCTGGACGTGGACGTGCTGCTGCCGCCGCCGCTGCCGCTCATCCAGCTGCCAGATGAGCCGCAGCCAGCACGCACGGGAGCCATGGAAGGCCGGCCCATGCACCTGCCAGTACGGCGGCATCTCCACCCGGAGCAGCGCAACCAGCCACCGGAGCCAAACCTGCAGGAGAACCGACTGCTGCTGAACGGCCAGGCCGAGGAGGGCCAGACCAAGCCGGTGCTCGAGCGCGTGCGCGTGTACGAGTATAACCAGCCTGAGGTCTTCCAGAACTGCGGTGCCCCAGACGACACACTGGTGTTTGATTCGCTGTTTGAAGGTGGCAATCTGCAGCGAGCCGAGCGCGTGTTCCGCGAGACGCCCCAGCCCAGGAAGCTGCACCAGTCCTCGTCAACGTTGCTACTCTCAGCACAAGTCCAAGCGCCGCATGAGTACGAGCTGACTATCCACCCGGATATTAAGAACAGTGCCTACCGCCAGTGGTTCTACTTCGAAGTCCGCAACGCGCAGCCCGGCGTGGTCTACAAGTTCTCGCTGGTGAACTTGGCCAAGAGCGGCGCGCTCTTCGGCTATGGATTGCAGCCGTGCGTGTACTCAGAGAAGGATGCAGAGACCAAGCAGCACGGCTGGGTCCACGGCGGCACAAGCGTGCGGTACGACGTGTCCACGTCTCCTAACGCGCCGCCAGGAACTAACGCTCTCAGCTTCCAGTACGAGTTCGAACACGCCAACGACCGCGTCTTCTTTGCGTGTCTCCAGCCGTATTCCTACTCTGGTAAGAAGCTTGTCGCGTCTGTTCAAACGTGCGTTGAGACTCACTGAGCGTTTGATATAAATGATGTAGACCTGGTCGAGTACCTGGACAAACTGGAGCGTGATCCGCTGCGCACTCCGTACGTGCGTCGCTCAGAACTGTGCCAGACGATCGCGCAGAACGCCTGCGACTTGCTCTCCATCACGTCCTCCACCAAGGACAGCATGCCTCCGGACGACAAGCGGCTCATCGTGCTCTCTGCGCGTGTACATCCAGGGGAACCCAACGCGTCGTGGATGATGAAGGGCATGATCGACTATCTCACCGGTCCGTCGTCGGGCGCTGCTGTGTTGCGCAACAATTTTGTATTCAAGATCGTGCCGATGCTGAACCCGGACGGTGTGATCAACGGCAATACACGCGTCAACTTGGCTGGCTGGGACCTGAACCGCAAGTGGTCCAGTCCCGTAGAGAAGCTGTTTCCAACAGTGTTCCACCTGAAGAAGCTGCTCACGAACTGGCAGGCGCGCGACCGCGTGGCCATCTACTGCGATCTCCACGGCCACTCCATCAGCCGCAACATCTTCACCTACGGCTGCTACACCAAGCGCTCCAACAAGAAGCAGAACGCGGCTGTGAATGCTGCTGTGATGGCCGCGACAGCGTCCGCTGCTGCTTCTTCAACCAGTGCTGTGAGTGAGCCGTCCAGGACCAGCTCGTACGAGATGGGGTATCCGATGCGGTCTTCCAGCAATCTGGGCGAGCGCCAAGTGAGCGTGAAGAACGACCCGCGCGTGTTCCCGATGATCGTGGCCAAGAACTCCGAGTTCTTTTCCTTCCAGAACTGCGACTTCAAGGTGCACAAGTCCAAGCTGAACACAGCGCGCGTGGTAGTGAACCACGAGCTGGGCGTGATCAACTCGTACACGCTGGAGGCGTCGTTCTGCGGCCCGGACTTTGGTCCGCGCAAGGACACGCAGTTCAGTCTCTGGGATCTGGAAGAGATGGGGCGTGCGTGGTGCCAGAGTCTGCTGATCTACTTTGGTTTGCTGCCGCAAGTGCGAGAGATGGATCGTAAGCGAGACAACGAGCGGCAGCAGCGCGATCCCGCCAGCGCCGACGCAGACCCGTGCTCGCCTGTGAAATCAACGGCGTTGGGTGCTGGTGGGGAGCTGACAATTCTCATGCCGGACGCTGCGATGTTGGAGCTGAACGCTGACATTCTCAGTGACTGCGAGGCCGCGATCTCGGAGCTGTTCGCGACTGTGGATCTGCTGGACGAACCAACGGTAGAGCTTGCGGTAAGTGACTCGGGCGACTCGGATATTTCAGGTGCGGAGGACGCGATCCCGCCCAACAACGATCCAGACGACGACGTGGGGCGGAGATCAAGTGGCAGGCAGTTGCCGCCGCAGTACGTGGTGCTGTCTGCGGGCAAGGGGCTCGTTAACGGATACTGTAGTGCACCAGACGAGTATTTGCACAGTGGCAGTAAGACAACGACAGCTAAGAAACCCAAGCGGAGGTCGTCGATCCGACGGAAGAAAAAGGCAGCGACGAGTGCTGCGAGTGGATCGGAGGGCGGGCGGAGGAGATCCAAGCAGAAAGGAAAGAACAGGCAAACACAGGAACCAACGGAGGGCGGTGGTGGAGGAGAAGAGGAGGACGAGAATGAGCCAGGGGGAGAGGATGGAGAGGAGCAGACGCCCGCAGTGGCGGAGACAGAGGACCAGGGAGAAGAGGAGGAGCCTGGTGCAGGAGAGGACGACGAGACACGCAAGCCAGCCAAACGAAAGTCGTCCAAGGCACCGAGAAGACACCACCGCAGAAGCAAGGATCGAGCCCGTAGCTTCCGTAGAGCGGGCTCCAAAAGCAGCAACTCCCTGCTCACGGACGCTGGCTTGGAGACAGCAGCGAGGACGGACAGTGGGCGGTTGCCTGACGTGCCTGGCTCGGGGGCCGGCCGACGGCAGCGGACGCCGCCCATGCCAAGCGCAGCCGAGCCTCTCACGGCAGACGCAGTACCGGCTCGGGCGTTGGCGGGCAGCGCCGCGCAACGCAAACGCAGTAAACTGGCGCGCATCGGCTCGGGCCAGCCATTGGAGCTGCCGCCAGTGGTGCTTCCTCATTCGGTGTCGTCCGTCCCTAGTGACCTGCTGAATGCTACACCACCAGTAGAGAGACAAAAGCCCAACCACCAGTCTGAGAGCAACCACAAGGACGATGGCGGCCAGAGCGAGTCGTCGGAGGATCCAAACGACGATGACGACCGCGACGGAAGCAGCAGCAGCTCGGAAGACTCCGAGCCAGGCTCAATCGCATCAGAATTTTGAAGAGCAACTCGATGGCTCGTACTGTATTACCTGTCACTCTAATCGTCGGCGTCGCTGGTGCTGGCGCTGGAGGCGCGCAGCAAGCCCGAGTGCGTCATGATCTGGTGCTGCAGCTCCTTGATGCCGAAGTCCTCCTTCGTGCTGGTCACATAAATGCTCGGGTTCATGCTCATGCGGTCCACACCGCTCGCGACCTCGCGCGCGTGGTCCATGTGCTTGGTGAGTTCACTGGGCGATAGCGCGTCGGCCTTGGTGAACACGACTTGGTATAGCGCGCCCAGGTCGTGGAGGTAGTCCATGAAGTCTTCGTCCACTTTCGTGATACCTCGGCGACTGTCGATCAGCAGCAGCACCGTCTTAAGGTTCACGCCTCGGCGGTTCTCCACGTAGCCGCCCACCAGTGCGTGGAACGCGTGCTCCACTTTCTTAGGCACGTTCGCGAAGCCGTAGCCGGGCATATCCACGAGCGCCAAGTCCGGCAGAGAGCCCACTTTACCACCAACTGAGAAGAAGTTGAGAAGCTGCGTGCGGCCAGGCGTCTTGGACGTGCGCACGAGCCCGGCTTGGCCCACAATCGCGTTGATCAGCGAGGACTTGCCCACGTTCGAGCGGCCGGCGAACGCGATCTCTGGGATCTCCCACTCGGGCAGATCCTGCGCGTCCGACGTGGACGTGATGAGCTTGGACTCGCGCTTGAAGAGCCGCTTGGCCTGGCTGATCTCGTGGGGAAGCAGACGCGGCACTTCGTCCACACTGTCGATGGTGTAGATTGGTGAAACGCTCTGGAGACGCGTCTTCTTCTTGCTGATGCAGCGCACGCCGCCGAGCGGCAAGCGAGAGCACAAAGGCGAAGCGCGAAGAGCTCCTGGGAGAATGGAGATTATGAAGGCGTTAAAGATCATGCAGAAGTGAGAGAGGCATGGTCGGATAGAGAATGAAGTGCTCTATCCACCCATAAGTTTCTGTTCGCTGCAATCGCAATAGACGCGTCGCTAGGAGCGAGCGCAGTGGACACCATCGTCGTACCTTTCCACATGCTTGATCGTGCTGGTGCTTTCTGACTGGAGAGCCATCCATGGATTTGATTGGTCAAGTACCACAAACCTCCCATAACGTATACTCGCGAGAGTACGCATGACCTGTATAAATAGATGGATACGCCTTAATCACAGTCAGTTTGTGTGGTCTGGTCTATTGATACAAATGAGCTAGTTCCTGCAGTTCTTCTTTACTCGGCGTGGCAGCTCGCGAGCCGCTCGAGCCCGTCCAGGATCGCGTCCGTGGTGTCGTACTCAGCGCACATCTCCTCCACTTCTGCAGGCGACACGCGCTTCTGCGCTCGCTCGAAGATGTCTTCCAGTCGCTGCACGTGGCTCGGTGTGAGCTGCATCGTCGCGTAGTACTCGATCATGTGCTGCACTTGGCTCGCGTTCATGTACGACAGCAGCAGCTTCTTGTTGACGCGACCAGGACGCACAAGTGCCGGGTCCAGCTTCTCTGGGTGGTTCGTCGTCATGATGATGATGCGGCCAGGGCAGTCGATCACGCCGTCCAATACATTCAGCAGACCCGCGAGGTTCAGCTTGGCGTGCTTCTTCTCGTCCTCCATGACCAGCTTGATCATCATGGACATGAGCTTATCGTCGTCCGACTGCGCCTTGGCTGGCAGCTTCTCACTGGCCTCTCCCTCATTAACCGTCTTGTCTTCAGCTTTGCCTACCGGAGCCGCGTCCTTGGTTTCGTCAGCGCGCTTGTTCACAATAGATGAAGCGCAGTCAATATCTTCCATCACGAAGATCACGTCCTTGAAATCGTACTCGACTGGCGAATCCAGACCCTGGATCGCAAACTTCAGATCGAACACCGCGTCCATGAGCTCTTGGTTCGACTGGATCTTGCCCAGGTTGATGGTCACGATGTGGCGCTTCGTGTGCTGCGCGATCGCCTTGATGAGACTCGTCTTGCCCGTGCCAGGCGGACCGTGGAGCAGGAACCCGAGCTTGTAGGGAAAGCCCTTGATCGCGAACTTGCCTGTCTTGTTCATGAAGTTATCCAAAAGCTGCTGCACGTGGGCTTTCTCATCAAAGAACAGGTTCTCGAACGTCTTCTCCTCGCCCAGCGCGTACCGCTTGTAGGCCACGACCTGCTTCTCGGCATCCGACGACGAGGCCTTGGTGCCCGACTGGATGTAAAAGTAGCGCGACTTGTCTTCCTTGACCTTGCGGCGCTCGGCCTCCTGGTAGTTGCTGTAGGCCTTTTCAATAAACGCCTCGATGCGGTCCGAGCCGTCCGGCAGCTTGGACGTGAAGCGGAACACGATCTTGGTCTCCGTGACGCCCTTGCGTTCGCCTGGGTTCTCCGGAGTCACCACTTCGTGCTTGAACATGATGCCCTCCTCCACTTGGATCCACGTGTTGATCATCGGCAGCGCCTCCACGCTGAGCTTCTCCACCTCGCTTACGTTGTAGTCATCGTCCTCGTCTTCATCCGAGTCGTACGCCGATGAGTTGCTTGTTACAGAGCCAGACTGGCTGGCAGACTCAGAGTCCTCAGTATCGCGTGGTGTAACTTCCTTCTTGCGCGGCTTCTGCAGCAGCTCGTACTTGGCGTCCTTGCTGTCGAGATCCAGCACCTCCGACAGATACAGTGAGATCGCTTTCTGCAGCAAGTGGTTGGTCTGCTCCCAGTCCCAGACCTTGTGGCCGTCGCGGTTGAAGCGCTGCGTGATCTCGATCGTGCGCTCCACTGTTTTGCTGTCGTCCTGCTTCCAGATCCACGCGACCAGCGGCGCGAACAGCGTCGTGGAGCCGTCGCCGCCGTTCTGGAGCAGCGTGATCAACTGCTGGAGCAGGATCGGCAGCAGCAGACACAGCATCGTGTCCAGCACGAGGTAGCCCGTGCGGTAGACCTCCAGCGCCGCGAGAAGATCCACTGGTGAGTGTGTGTGGGCGGGAGCGCCAGCCGTCAGCGTTATCGGGTCGATCACAGTCGCAGTGAGCGTAGGAGCAGCGGCAATGTCCGCCATGGAGCTTGAAGAGTTGGGAGGTGTGTGAGGATGTTGATGCGTCGGCGCAAGTTGTAGAATGATCTACCGAGCGGCCGGAGCAAAAGCCCACCAACACGAAAAGAAAGAAGGAGGATCCTTTGCTGAATCAGCACTGCCGATACTGAACAGAGCCACCTGCCAGCGTGGCTTCCTGAAAGACAGGTCCGTTCAACCCATCGTAACCCACAGCAGATGTAAATGAATTGAATTAGCATCACATAGTGTACCCAAATTGGGACGCGAAGCTGAACGTACGAACAGCGCCAGCCAATCAAAAGCTCTGTTGATGAGACAAATCAGATTCCTCGAAGTTGCCGTTAATGAGTGATGGTCTCAACTGGCAGTTGCTGGTCCAGAGACAACACGCCACGTGCGACGGACGCAGCAGTTGGGACCTTCACTCGCGGTCTAAAAGCTCCACGCTCGAAGGATGGTGACGTATTACCATGATACAGTACACATACACCTTTCTTGCTGGAAGGGCGAACAGCCACGCTGGCCTGAAGTCATCGCGTGTGGATCTTCCTCATTCCAGCATTTGCCTGCATCTCCACAAGCCCCACATCCACACCCACACACTACTACAGCCTCCTGTCCTGACCATGAGCTCCACAGCGATCGAGTTCGGATTGATCAACACGCTGCGCACCAACCACTTGATCGTGGACGCGCTGATCTGCATGGTCGTGCCCGTGCTGATCCAGCGCGTGATGCTGGCCATGCAGAACTCGCCCGTGTCGCTGCTGGCGCTGCTCCAGTCGCTGTTCTATCGCGCCAAGTCGACCAAGTACGTGACGCGCG
>JAADXI010000347.1:0-24582 GCA_023337615.1 Pythium brachiatum | reverse complement strand
CTCAAGCATCGTCACTTTCATTCCCAGGCACGTTCTCGGGCCAGCATTGAAGCCAGGCATCCGCCATCCGGGAATCCCGTTGAAACGCTCACCCTGTCACAAGAAAATTCGAACCATTTTTGAGAATGTGTACCCAACGGCGCGTGCGATTGCATCGAAACGTTAGATACGCTAATCTAACGTCAACATAACGTTTGATTGCGGCCTGCCAATGTTGTGAGCTCCTGGTGTTGCGCGGACATGCTGTGTGAGTGGCAGATAGATCGCCATTGACCCCATTGACCCACCAAACACCTTCATCAAACCACTATGTCGCTGTCGCTGGACAAGTCTCCGAACGCTGAGTTCCTGCGCTTCCTCGCGCGCTTCTGCGGCGTGAACACGGGCTCGGCGGCCTCGGGCCCGATCCGCGTGCGTCTCGCCAAGCACAGCGAGATCTACCAAGTCAACTCGATCGCCAAGCACTTTGCGCGCCAGGCCGACCGCGAAGCCGAACTGTGCGGCCAGACGCCACTGGAGAAGGCGCAGATCGCCATGTGGCTGGACTTTGCTTTGGGCATCACGCGCTGCCCACCGGTCGCAGCGCCTGCCCACTGGAAGGTGCTAGAGAGCACGCTCGCCACCAAGACGTACTTTGCCGCGAACCGCGTGACGCTCGCAGATGCCGCGCTGTTCTGGGTGCTGTACAAGGCCGTGAAGAGCTTCAGCGCCAAGCAGCGCGACGAGTTCGCCAACCTCACGCGCTGGTTCGACCAGATCCAGCACACAGTCGGCGTGCGCGGCTTTCGGGACCTCGACATTGTCGAGCTCCAGTTTCCTCAGCACGCGCTCACCGTCTAAGAGCCGCAAGCGACGTCGCAGTGTCTTGAGTGAGGAGGAGAACGACAAGATGAAGAGTTATGGAGAAGGTGCAAGTATACAGACGAGCGGGATCGGGTAGGTGGCCGCGGCGGTAGCGAAGCATAGAGAGTGAAAGAGATCGACGAGAAAGACCGCTGGGCTGGAGTGGGAGGAGGGCCTTCCCAGTGCTCATGAACAGCGGTGGTGTTCTTGGTCGAGTCGGATAGCCACGCGAGGACGAATCCTCGAATCCACGTTGCATTTCTTCAGTATGTGTCTTTGGCTTTCGTGTGATACTGTATGATCAATTTGCAGTTTCAATGTGAAGCGGCGCTTGCAAAAATACTCGGCATTCTCCAATCGGTGGTTCCAGGTTCCACTCGTCGCCACCTCCAGCAATCACGATGCGCTCTCCTGTGAAGAGCTCCACGGCGAGCCACGTGCCCGAGATCTCTGACGATGAGCTCGCGACGCCGCGCAAGGGCGAGAAAGAACCGCCGTCGCGTGCGAGCCAAGTGGAGATCACCTGGTCCACACCAACGATCGAAGGCACTCCGCCAACGCCACGCGGCGGCCACAGTGCCTGCTTGGCCGACACGCAGCTGCTGGTCTTCGGAGGCCACTACTTTGGTGGCCACGGCGCGTTCGTGTACCTGAACGACTTGCACCGCCTCGACCTGGAGACGTCAACGTGGTACGATATCCCATTCCGAGAGCGTGAAGCTGTAGTGCCACGCCCACGATACAACCACAGCGCGATCCTCATGAATGGCAACGCGCGAATGTTCGTGTTTGGTGGGCGTGGGGAAGCCGCTCAAGTGTTTCGTGATATGTTTTTCTTCGATCTCTCGACGGTCCAGTGGCTCCACGTGCAGTGGACAACGGACTGCCCTGCCGCTCGCTTTGGCCACCGCGTGGTGTCTGTGGACGACGAGCAAATGCTCCTATTCGGTGGCTGGGACGGCAAGAAGAGCATGAACGATCTCTGGCGGTTCGACACCACGACCTTCATGTGGCACAAGCCCAAGTGCAATGGCAAGGCGCCTGCCCCACGCCACGACCATTCCATGGTGGCCGTGTCCAGCGACTTGGTCATGGTCTACGGCGGTTACTCCGTGCTTCCTGACGCTCTACCAGTGTACAACAAGGACATCTACCTCTTTGACACCGAGACATCAACGTGGAGCCGTCCACGCCTCACGGGCGAGTACCCACTGGGTACGTTCGGCCAGACTGTGTGTCTCCACAATGAGATCGCGTTCCTCTTAGGTGGATGGTCGGGCACGGAACGCACGCCGTTGTACATGGGCGACAAGCAAGTCAAGGAGCTCGTGAACATGCTCGCGAGAGAGGAACGACTCGTGAGTGGCCAGGAAACGCGGTCGTCACGGAAGGAAAACACTCGCCGCTTCAAGGTCACGTCGTCGTACGTGCGCGCGCTGGACATCACGCGGATGCAGTGGTTCCAGGTCGCGTCTCACGGTATGGCGGTGTCCAACCGCTACGGCCACACGACGACGATCGTCGGCTCGAACCTGTTTATCTTCGGTGGCTGGGATGGGAACCGTGCACTGAACCAGCTCGTCGTCGGAGAGTTCGCTACAGAGCAGTAACAAGGTCTTGACAGATTGATACAAGCAGTGCTTTCTCTATTCGAACCGCTCAATGGATTGGAGCACCTCCTCCAAAAACACACCCACAGGCTTGGCGCCGTGGACCTGGTTGTCGCGTGTGCGAACGTTGACCTGTCCGTCCTCCTTCTCCTTGTCGCCGACCACGAGAATGTAGTTGTAGCCAGCGAGCTGCGCCTCTCGCACACGTTTGTTGAGCGTCTTGTTCGAGTCTTGGACGTCCACATACAGCTTGCCTTCCTGCGTGAGCGTAGCGGCCACCTCAGCAGCGTAGCTGCGGTGGGCTTCGGAGATCGGCAGCACAGCGACCTGGCGAGGGCTGAGCCACATCGGCCACTTGCCCGCCGTGTGCTCGATCAAAATCGCCATCATCCGCTCGATTGAGCCTAACACAGCGCGGTGGATGATGATCGGCGTGTGCTCCTGGCCATCGGCGCCATCGTAGCTGAGCTCAAAGTTGCGCGGCAACTGGAAGTCGAGCTGGATCGTGCCGCACTGGTGCTGGCGCTTGAGCGCGTCCATGACCACGATGTCGATCTTCGGGCCGTAGAACGCGCCGTCGCCTTCGTTCACAGTCCACGGTTCGCCGAAGTCATTCAGCGCGTGGCGCAGTTGCTCCTCCGCCGAGTTCCAGACCGCGATATCGCCCATGAACTTCTCTGGACGCGTCGAGAGCCGCAGCTGGAACGTGAAGCCGAACACGCCGTACACGTGCTGGATGAACGCCAAGCACTCTGAGATCTCGTGCTGCACCTGGTCTGAAGTACAGAAAATGTGGGCGTCGTCTTGGTGGAATCGTCGAACACGCGTGAGACCCGTAAGCGCACCCGAGGCTTCGTTGCGGTGGAGCGCTGAGAAGTCGGCAAAGCGCACGGGTAGCTCGCGGTACGAGTATTTCTTGGACTCGCGGAAGAGAATGCAGTGGCCTGGACAATTCATTGGCTTGAGACCGAACTGGTCTTGCTCTGGCTCACCGTGGCTGTGGCTGTGGTTGTGGCCTTGTGCGTGGGCAGCGTGGCTGTGGGCGAGATCCGCGCATCCGCTTGGCTCAATGCCTTGCGTGACCATGAACATATCTTCGTGATAGTTCTGCAAGTGGCCAGAGGTCTCCCACAACTCCTTCTTGAAGATGAGCGGCGTAATCACTTCCTCGTAGCCGCGCTTGCGGTACTCGTCACGAATAAAGTTGGCCAGCTTGTTGAACACGCGCGTACCGTGGGGCAAAAAGAATGACGAGCCGGGGCTGAGCTGGTGGAACATGAAGAGCTGCTGCGCCTTGCCGATGAGGCGGTGATCGCGCTTCTTGGCTTCTTCCTGCAGGTGCTGCCACTCCTTCAGCAGCGTGTTGTTCGGGAACGCAATGCCGTACACACGCTGCAGCAGATCGCGGTCTTCCCAGTGGGACGCGCCGCATCGCGTGATCTCAAACGACGACAGCACACCTGGTAGAGACAATCACATTCAGTCAGTAAGTCAGTCAGTCAGTGATAAACGTTGTGTGCATGTGGGTCCACGTGTAGCTCCTGTGGTAGCTCAGTGTGAGAGCCTGGAGTTGTTCATAGACCCTTTTGTTCATATCGGACGCAATCGCAGACCAGCAACCGCTTCCATTTCCTTTCAGAAAGCGTGCCAGGCCATGCAGCGTCCTGAGCAACCATTACAAAGCGGAAACGCACCAGTGTGGGGCACGTGGGGTCCTCGGCACAGATCGATCAGTGGGCCACAGCGGTACAACGTCACAGCCTCCGTCTTCGGGATCTTCTCCAGCATCTGCTGCTTGAACTCCGAGTACTTGAACAGCTCGCGTGCAAAACCGCGCGTCACTTCCATGCGTTCGAATGGCTGCTTCTGCTTCACGATCTTCTTGATGTGGGAGCTCAGCTCTGCAAAGTCGGTCTCTGAGACCGTGAGATTGTCCTCCAGAAACATCTCGTAGAAGAAGCCGCCTTCACTGAGCGCTGGCCCGTCCGTCAGGCGGATCTTCTCCTGGAACTTGGTCTCCAAAGCCTGGCCCAGAACGTGGGCAGACGAGTGCCAAAACACTTTTTTGCCTTCATCGCTTTCAAAACTACAGTAACAAAGTCACATAGATCTGTGAGAATCCCTCAGAACAATAGCCGTAGAATGCCACGTACTCGAGAAACGAAATGGAGCAGTCGGCGTTGAATGGATGGCGCAGATCAATCACCTGCTTGCCTCCATTCACCTGCACAGCGAGAGCCTGCTGCACCTTAGGAAGGCCCTGCTCCTGCATTTGCTTGAGGATATCCACGGGCGTGGTCACGCCAGCACTGGCTTCAAACGCGTGGCTCTCGCCATTGAGCTGCAGCGTCACTGTGATGGGCTTGCTGTCGAATGCAGCGGCCAGGAGCTGCTCGCTCTGGCGGCTTTTCTCGCTCTCCCACTGCGTGACGCGCCACTGCTGGATCGAGGACATCGACGACAGGCAGCGCACCGGCGCCTGCAACAGCGGATGCACTGGACGAAGTCCATGACCAGCCACGGACGCACGGCGAAGCACCGTAATGGCGCGAGGCGCGCGAAGCCACTGCCGCATCTTGGTGGTTCCAATGGATTCGCGTGCGCATCGCGTGTGTGACGGTCACGTCGTGTCCTAAACTAGGGCACTCCCAAAATGTGCGTTATTTTGCAAATCAAAATAACGTGTAAATGGATTTATGAGTGCGATCACCAAATTTGGTGATTTGGGATTTCAGGAATCACCGGGTTGGCGTTACAGTATTTTAGTTTTACAGTTAACCAAAATGGATCACCATCTCCCGCCCACTTCTGGATACTCTGGGTCAGCAGCTTCTTCATCTCGGCCTTCGGGAGACTCCACTTGAAGAGGAGGCTCTCGAAAGGCGTGCTTGAGCTTGGAGGCGTACAGCATGCCGATGAACGTCGCGACGTGAGCGAGCAGTAAGCCGCCATACCAAAACGGAGCCCATGGGGTGTTGAGCTCCAGGAACGGGTACGGCCAGAAGCCGTGCTTGATGGTGCCATGCACGATCCACGTGAAGATGCAGTAGACAGTGGGCCACGCGATCACCAGCGGAAGAGCGTCGATGGATACCGAGTGCTGGGTCGCGAAGAAGTCGATCTGCAGAAGCACGACGTTGATCCCGTGCTGGCAGTAGCTCACCCAGTTGAGGATCTTCTCTGCATGGCCAATTTTCTCGGCGTACGGAAGGAGAATCGTCCAGAGCACGATGCTGATGAGGATTGAAGTCGCGAGACACACGTCCAGCACGAGATCGAGGCGGCTCCATCCTCGCCTCGCAACACCAGCGACTGTGTTTCTGCGGAGAAAACCAGCATCTTCATCCAGCAACGCTGTATAATCGACGTGCTGTGCAGTCGTATCTTGCTTGTACAGTCGGTAGGTTCGCGTTGCTGCAAGTGTGAAGTACACACCTTGCAAAATGAAGTTCCACGACGTGTAGAACGCGAAGCAGCGCCCTCGTGTGCGAACGATATCGATCATCTGGACACTAGCGTAGAACGCAACGACGCAGATGCGATAGCACAACAACAGCGACAGCTTCCAGCAGCCGCGCGGCTGCATCAGCGGCGACATCGCGACGAATGTGTGGGTATCGCCGCCCAGAATAAGCACATCGCGCGTGACTTTGCGGTACACCATCCACACGGCTGCCGCCAAAGCGCCCGCAATCTCCGCACTCACGACGATCGTCTCCCACGAGATCTCCGCCGCATACCGCCCGAGCTCCTCCATCCTTTCTCCCTGTCAGTCAGTTCTCTGCTTGGAGCTTGATTCGGCTTGCTTCAAGAAGCTCCCCATTTTCCACGAATTACCAGCGGTTCTATTTTTCATTGGACAAAATATCGAACGATTCATTTTTGTGAGTGATGGTCCAGATCCACCCATTCATTCATGGGATCAAAATGCACGAGCTGGCCATTGCCATTCCTGCATCTTTCATCGCAAGCTACAGAACTCTACGATAATGGCCGACTTCACAGCTCCGATCATCGACATCGGCGCGAACCTGACGAACCGCCAGTTCAATCGCGACCTGCCGCAGGTGCTGCGACGCGCGCAGGAGGCCGGGCTCGAAGCGATCTTGCTCACAGGCACCTCAATGGCCAGCAGCCGCGACGCGCTGGCGCTCGTGCGCCGCCAACAAGCAACAACACAGGTGAAGCTGTTCACGACAGTGGGCGTGCACCCTCACGACGCCAAGGATTTTGACGAAGTGAAGACTGTCCAAGACATGCGCGAGATGATCCAGCAAAATGGCGGTGTGGTGCGCGCCGTGGGCGAGTGCGGACTGGATTTCAACCGCGATTTCTCGCCACGGGACAAGCAAGAGCGAGTGTTTCGTGCGCAAGTGGAGCTGGCATGTGAGCTCCAATTGCCGTTGTTTCTGCATGAGCGTGATGCCCATGAGACGTTTGTCAAAGTGCTCACGCCGTTTCTTGAGTCGCGCCGGCTGCCGCCAGTTGTGGTGCACTGCTTCACGGGCACGGAGAGCGAGATGCGCAAGTACATCTCCATGGGCTTTTACATTGGACTGACGGGCTACATTTGCATGGACGCGCGAGGCTTCAAACTGCGTACATTCGCCGCACAGATCCCACTGGATAAGCTGCTGATTGAGACCGATGCGCCGTACATGTACCCGTACGGCAACAACTCGCGGTCGCGTTGTGAGCCCAAGGATTTACGTGCAGTCGTGCATACGCTGGCGAGCTGTTACCGCTTATCGTTGGATGAAGTCGCGTCGGCTTCGACCAGGAACGCGAGACGCTTCTTCTCGCTGGATAAGGTCGAAGCGCAACGTGTGCCAACCGATACTACGAAGAAACAGCATCATGCAAAGACAGATAAACCAAGATCAGCACCAGCCCATACTGTGAAATCAAGCCACACAGCTCCGCCTCCACATCTATCAGTTGAAGCTGTGATCTCTACGGAAGGAGCGACGATGTTGGACGGAGGCCACGGCGAGGGTGGCGGCCAGGTCATTCGCATCGGCATGGCGCTCGCGTCGGTGATGATGAAGAAGATCTGCATCAGCTCCATCCGTGCGAACCGGAAGATCCCAGGGCTGAGAAACCAGCACGTCCGCACTGTTCAGCTCGCGCAGCAACTCTCTCGGGGCGTGCTGGAGGGGGCTGCGATCGGCTCGTCCCAAGTCATATTTGATGCGCAGGCAGGAGACCTCGCTGGTGGCGAGTTCCAAGCAGACTCGGAGACCGGCGGAAGCGTGGCGCTCATGATCCAAGGCTCTCTCCCCGCCATGCTGTTCGCGACACAGCCGACGGTGCTGGCGCTGCGTGGCGGCACCCACGTCTCATTCAGTCCGCCGGTCGACTTCATGCAGTTGCCATTGAAGCAAGTGCTGGAGCGTATGGGCGTCCAAGGACTGAGCCTGGACATTCTCAAGCGAGGATTCTTCCCAGGGGGGCGTGGAGAAGTCCAGTTCACAGTAGCGCCATTGCGTGAGCCGCTTCAGCCGATCGACTTGACAGTCTTCTCGGGTGAGATCTCCAAGATTTCGACGCGAGTCACAGTGTACGGTGAGCATGCTACGGATGAGCTGGGCCAGACTTTCGTGGGTGCACTGAAGCGCGCCTTTAAGAAGCGTCTCGTTGTTTCTAGCGAAGCCCACGTGGACTGGGAGGTGGTTGCTGAAGTGGCCTCTGCGTCATCAGGACGGCGTCCATTCCGCCACAACAAGCAGCAAAGCAAAGCTGCGGGCAAACCAGAGCGCTCGCAAATCTCGATTCTCACTACCGTGGTAACGGCCAGTGGCGGTATTCTCACAGTCGACCGCACGGAGAAGGACACGCCTGAGTACGCCGCCACGAAGATCGTTGAGATGCTGGCACGCCACTTGGAGAACGAAGTCTGTATCGACGAGCACCTTGCAGACAATGTGATTGTGTACATGGCGCTGGCGAAGGGCTCGTCGAGCTTGCGAGTGCCGTGTAAGGCCCACCGCGCGTCCGAGCACTTGGAAACTGCGCTCAGCATCGCAGCGAATCTCACCGGCGCAAGTTTCGAAATCGTAGAGAACGAGAAGAACGCCGTCGTCACAGTGCACGGCGTTGGCTTCTTCCCTCAGTGAGAATACCAAAGGGATATCCATTCTACTACGTAGTACGCAGCATAGAAGCTTCGAAGCGGATAATCTCATCGCCTTTGGCTTTCTATTTCGTTTGACCGATTAACACAGTAACTGAGACAGAGGTTCGACACGGAACACACTTGTACTAGCACGAGCCTGTAGCTCTTGGCTGTGTGGAGCGTCCTTGAACGCAAAGATCACGGTGTTCTTTGGTAACCTTGACAACAGGCAGTGCTGCCCAGCAAACGCTCGATCCACGGCGGTCGCGACTTGCCTCAGCGCTTGTTCGTCTTCCGTGATGACGTTGATCGCCGCAATCCCGACGTCGCTGAGCAGCAAATGAACGCCGTCCAAAAACTCACGCGACAGCATCGACACTGGCGGGGCGAGCACGCCATCTCCTGGACTCCCAGCCTCGACATCGATGAAGAACAGATCAAACAGTCTCCTCTCGCCATGATCAAGGGCCAGTTGCCGCTTGATAAAGTCCTCTCCAAACTTTTCATGGAGCGCGAGCTTTTCACCCGCGTCCCCAAGGCCGAAGAACTGTCTGGCTACTTGGTTCACAGTCGGATTCGGCTCAACTGCATCCAAATGGACCACAGCGTCACCGTGCTTGTGGAGAATATGGCGAACGAGTGAGCCCCCGCCTGAGCCCAACACCGCAACGCCCCAACCACGTTCCTTACGTGATACCAGCCACTCCGCAGCCATGTGCATCGCTTGGTGGACGTCCAGCACGAGGGTACTAGGATCAACGCTTTCGCCGTCATCTTGAAGCACCATCTCACTCTGCACGAGATGAAGTCGATCGTTGAACACAAAGCTTCTCGACGGCGAGACCCCGTCCAGAAACGTATCGAGCACCGTGATGCGTTCGTCTTGATACACGACGCGCCGATGGAACTTATCGCGGAGCTCCTTCACGTACTCGTCCAGGAACGACGGGTCCAGCTCCTGCAAGTCGCGCAACATCTCGTGGAACTCCTCATACGTGTAGTTCTCTCCGGAGCGATGGATCTGAACATACACGCAGACTTCAGAAACTGACCAGAGCACCACCATTGGAAGTCGGATGTACATCGTAAACGATCGCCTCCGGGAGGACGTCCTGCAGTCGCCTCGCATCTCCGGAATCCTTGATATCATCAAGCTGGATGCCTTCACAGTTGCGCGCAGCAAGCTGCCAGTCGTAACTCGAGATCAAGTTCTGCGGCCACCACGGAAACGTGCGGCACTGCGTCGGACGTGCTATTGCGATCCCCAACACCACAACCCTTCAGCACACTTCACGATGCAAGATTTGTCCCTATACTACGGCCTCACCTTCATACACGGAGCAGCGCTTGCCCTCAAGAAACACGCACTGCGAGTCATCCTCCGTCTGCTTGATCAGCCATTGGCCATCCTGTGGGTCTTCTGTGGGGCTGAGGTACTTGTCCTTGAGCTCCGCAGTGGAGAGCAGCAGCACACGCTGGAGCTCTTCGATCTCGCGGTCGTTCACGCGCACGCGGCCGCCTTTCCCAGTGCAGCACTTGCCACACTGCGTACATTTGAACTGGAACGACGGAGTCTGTTCCGTAGATGGAGCTGCTCGGCTCTGCAGTCCACGCACGAGCCGTGGCAGCGCACGCGGTGTCGGCATCGCTCTGCGCATCATGATCAGCACCATTGCCTTTTTCACATTCGAGGAGCTCCTCAGGTTTTGTCACCGTATCCGTTATTTATTGGCTGAAATATCAGCTGAGTTCTGATTATCAACGAATCAAATGAGCGTATTGGGTTGAAATGATTGGTGGGCGTCCCCGAAAGGACATCAAACGACCAGAATTGAGCATCTCACGCGGAATCTCAATTGATCAGGATGGCGAAGAAGGCAGCGGCAAGCAGCACGGCGAAGGCGGCGGCGACGCAGGACAAGAAGCGCCGTCGCGACGAAGAGAGCGACAGCAGCGACAGCGTCTCGCAGTCGGATTCTGAATCGGAGGCCGAGCAGCAGCAGCAGACCAAGCCAAAGAAGCAGGTGCCAGCGAGCGACAGCGACAGTGAGGAAGAGGACGATGATGACAGCAGCGACGACGAGACGGAGAATGCGCTGTTCCGTCCAGCGGTGGTGAAGGATGAGGATGGAGAGAGCGACGAAGAGGACAGCGAAGAGGAGGACGCTGAAGAGGACGCTGAAGAGGACGCTGAAGAGGAGGAGGCGGAGCCGGTGAAGGAGGAGCCAAAGGCCAAGGCCAAGGCTGCGAAGAAGGCCAAGGCGGAGGAGATCACGCTGGGCAAGGAGCTGGAGGAGGAAGTCGCGCGCAAGACGGAGGCGACCGTTTACATTGAGGGCATCCCGTACAAGGCGGACGAAGGCGACATCGTGTCCCACTTTTCGCCGTGTGGTATCGTCAAGGAGGTGCGCATGCCTCGCTACCAGGACTCAGGCAAGCCGCGTGGCTACGCGCACGTGGTGTTTGAGGACAAGAGCTCGATCCCGAAGGCGTTGAAGCTGGATGGCAAGTACCTATTCGGCCGATACCTGACTGTGAAGGCGGCCGAGCGTCCGCGTTCGCTGGAGACGGCGCTGCTGGAGCAGAAGAGCGTGAAGAAGGCCGTGAAGGGCTGCAAGACCGTGTTCATCAAGCACTTGCCGTACGATACGGAAGAGCCGGCGATCCGAGAGGCGCTGGCAAGCTGCGGCACAGTCGTGAGCGTGCGTCTGCCGCTGTGGAACCACACGAAGAAGATGAAGGGCTTTGGGTACGTCGAGTTCGCGACCGAGGACGAGGCCGTCGCGGCCGTGAAGCGCAGTGGCATGAAGATTGGCGACCGTATGGTGATCATCAGTCTGGAGACGGCGGGCAGTGCGCCCAAGGCGAGCTTCCGTACGACCGACGGCCGCTTCTGGCGGAAGGGTGAAGAGGCCAAGTCATCGCTCGCGACCAAGCTCACGGAGAAGCACAAGAAGTCGACCACCACCAAGCCAAGCGACCACAAGAACAAGAAGCACAAGACCAAGTAGACCCCCACTACTGTAGCTAAGTTATCGCATCACCACGCAAGGGAAATAGAGAACCTGATTGTTTTGATTGTGGACAGTCATGTTTGATCAACTCCACCATCTCTACTATTCTTAGTGACCCGCTTCAATATCAGAGACCGTGGCTTGCAGCTCCGATCATCAACTCGCTCCATCACGACAAACATGAGCGGTCATACGTTGGGCTCAGCTCTCAATGGTGGTGCGAGCTATGGCTCAACGCTGCTGCCTGCGGTCGATGCACCGGCCAAACCACCGCTTTTGCAAGGGCACCGCGCCTCCACAATGCTCCGCCAGATGAACAACGGCGGCTCACGCAGGCGTTCGTTCCTGATCGATCTCCAGGAACAAATGCTCAAGCACAAGCAAGACGATCTCGAACGTGAAAAGCAGAAAGAGATCCAGAATCTCCACCGCCTCTTGCAGAAGCCTCCAGAGACCCGAGACGCTGCCGACATCGATACACTGTACGAGTGGGTTATGCGCAACGGCAGCACCAACAAGATCTTCCAGGGAGCCCAGGAGATCATCTGTAAGACCATTTGCCGCGAGATGACACTGCTGGAGCTGCCCGCGAAGGGTGCAGTGTGCTATCAGGGCGACTACGGCGACGTGTTCTTCATTATCATCCAGGGAACCGTTTCCTTGTACGTTGAGACCAAGAAAACACTCTCAGCGCCAACCAGCACAGCCAACAACAACGCCTTGACAGCCAATCCTGCAAGCGACGACAATAAACCACCGGAGCGGTTCCGCATGCAGCGCATGGCGACCGGCCTTGGTCCAGACCCGGAGAGCAGTGACATCAAACCCGAGATTTTCGGTACCTTCATCAAACAGATCGGAGCCGGGGGTACGTTCGGTGAGCTCGCAGTGATGGATCCAACAGCACGCCGCTCGTGCACGATTCTGTGCGATGTGGCCACGTCCTTCATCTGCTTGAAGCGAGCTGCGTACCAGCGACTGATCCGCATCACCAACTCGTCGCAGTTGGACTTCACGCAGGTCGAGTTCCTCGAGACGCTGTACTTTTTCGACCGATGGCCCCACAGTGAACTGATGCGCGTGTCCAATCGCCTCCGACACATGACCTTCCCAGCCGATAGCTACCTTGCACGGATCGCCACCGAGGCCAACTTGGTCTTCTTCATCTACTCTGGCGTCGTCCAGGAATCCATCCCGCTCGTCCACCACCTCAACGATAATGGCAATGTGTACAGGTGCACAACACTGGAAAGCGACTCGGCCCTGCGGATCTCGATGCAAGATCTTACGTTCGCAGACAGGAAGCTGCAGCAGCAACGCCGGCGGGTGGGTCTCGAGGTCAATTTGTACCAGGACCACGATATCTGTGGGGAGTTCCCGATCGTTTTCAACAAACCGTCGAGCAATACGGATCTACTCGCCGTCACCGATGTCAAGGCACTCATCATGGATGTACGTGGGGATCCCTGCTATTGTACGAGAGCTTACGCTCATGTGTTTTGGTTGTTTGTGCTACAGCGAGAGACGTGGCGCGATGTGTTCTTCATGCACGGCTTGGACCACGTGAAGGAGTCACATCGACGCTTCCGCCAACTCGCTCAAGCTCGAGAGAGCTGGCGCCAGACACGGCTCAAGCTTGAGCTCGCGAACCCAGGGCTCCATATCACTCTGTGGGTTCCCCACCACCATCAGACCCGACTACCAGTCTTCTTCTAACCTACGATGTTGTGCTTCTAGGACTACGAAAGAGATGATGCAAGATGGCAAGTGTATGTGTGGTTGGTGTGGGAACAGTGAGCATATCACAGGCGACTACAACTGCCCAGCACTCGTGGCGTCCAAACAACGGCAAGCAGACAAACAGAAGAAGAAAGAAGCCGAGAAATCGTCACCCACAGGCAAGAAAGTTCGTACTGGAGGCTCGAATAGCGCTGCTGGCCACGAAAGCATCACAGCGAAAGCCAACGTCGTCAAGAACACCATCACATTTGTGAACCAGCTCACCGAATCGAGAAAGGCGTCGGAACTAGCGTTGGGAAAGAGCCCTTCCGGTTTGCTCGCTGCTAACGCCACCACTGCCACACGACCCACCACGCCAAAGACACCGACGTCGCCCAGTAGTCGAACTGGCACACCACGACAGTCGGCTCTACGAACCGCTGCCCAAAAGATCATCAGCGAAAGGCAACCTGCCCACCAAGATCCTGCTCTGGAGAGTACACTCCAGCCCAGCGGAGTATCACAAGGCCGTCCTCTGGCTCGAGTGGCAGAGATTGAGCCTGGACCGCTTGCTGACCTCCCACCTCACGTCGTGGCTGCCGATGAAGGCGAGACGGTGACTCCACGCCACGCAGAGAAAGCTCGCACTGCTAGTGATCTGTTCGACGTTTACAAAGCTGCTCGTGGTACGGAGACCAAGCCAGAAGATCCCGAGGTAGAAGCCATCGTGGTCCCCACGAAGTTCGAAGAAGTACGCAAGAGTGCGTTTCCGGAGGCCTTGTCGGCTCAGTATCGCCAGGAACTGATCCGAAAGACCAAGCGGATTACCAAGGTACAGCAATACTTCGAGACGCGAGGCCAAGTGCTCGAATCCATCCAGAACCAAGGCACACAGTCTGCAGATGAGCGCTACCACACGTGTAACCAGCCCCGCAAACCCAAGATCCCGAAGCCCAGTCGACGGCTTGCGATGCTGTCCAAGAACCACGAGCCCAAGCCCGACCGCTTCAACCGCAAGATCAACCGCATGCTCAAGAAGATGTGGGATGGCGACCACCCGATCCCGGTCGTGGAAGAGAGTCTCCGTGATTCGTGATCTGTACTTCCTCATGTGGTTATCTCATGGCTCGGGACGCTAACGCGATGTCCTTGAGCTCTTCGATCAGCGTCTGCAGCTCGTCTAACGGGATCATGTTCGGGCCGTCACACAACGCGTTGGCTGGGTCCGGGTGGGTCTCCATGAAGAATCCATCGACGCCCACAGCGGCCGCCAGTCGCGCAATGGTCGGGATCATCTCTCGATCGCCCGCACTCACGTTACCGCCGTGGCCACTCGGTCGCTGGACGCTGTGGGTCACATCCTGCACCACCAGGCCACCTGATCGCCGCATCTTTGGCAGGTTGCGTGCGTCCACCACGAGATCTCCATAGCCGAGCATCGTGCCACGCTCCGTGAGCAGCACGTCGTCGTCACCCTGCGTCAGCGAGACCTTCTTCGCAGCCAACAGCTACGCACAAGAGATCCACCAGTCAGTATTACCCACCACAGTGGAGAAGCATAGGCCAATAGCACACACCATGGTCTCAGCTGAGAGCATTTGGCCTTTCTTCATGTTCACGAGCCGTCCCGAGTTCGCTGCTGCGACCAGAAGATCTGTCTGGCGGCTCAGAAACGCTGGGATCTGCAGCACGTCCGCTACTCTTGCCACTGGCTCAACCTGGTACGTCTCGTGGATGTCTGTGAGCACTGGCAAGCCCGTCGCAGTCTTCACGCGCTTCAAGATCGCGAGGCCTTTCTCCATGCCTGGGCCACGAAAACTACACAAACTGTGAGCTGCCGAGCACACGCAACCAGCCAGTACAGCTAGAAGTGTACCTGTTGAGGTCCTGGCGGTTGGCCTTGTCAAAGCTCGCCTTGAAAATGACTGGAATCTGCAGTTCCTTTTGCATTTCCACCAAACTACAACACCACCAGGCATTTCCACGTCAATACGAATCCATTTTCGAGCCAAATTTCACGCAACAAACGCACCGCTTGGCCACAGTCATCACCAGCTCCTCCGACTCGATCACGCACGGCCCTGCGATCAGGAAGAACGGCCGCGCCTGGCGCAGTGTCGCCGCCAGCACACGTCGCTCCATGTTGATTTGAGAACCCGATGATGCACTCCACCGAGAGGTTTCGTTGAGTATAATTTATGTGGTCCACATAACCAACACGGTTACGACAGCGTTACGCCACCATCGATCATTGACCAAAATGCTCGGTGCGTGCAAGCGGCTGAAGACACTGTCGGGCGGCGCGCTGCGTGTGCAGCGATACAGCACTAGCAGCGCGAGTGTAGAGACCGCAGTGCCAGCGGAGCCGTCGCCAGTCAAGTACGAGAACGTGCGCAAGCTGGTGGTCGGACTGGGCAACCCAGGCGAGAAATACGCGCGCACTAGGTCCGTGGAGCTGCTGGTGATGAGGAGCTATTGGTCGATTGCTAATGGCAAATGGATTATACAGACACAATATCGGCAGCACTGCTGTTGCAAACTTCCTGGACACCTACGTCCACGATGTTCTCGTGCGTGTGGATCGTTTGCAAGCCGTTCATTGGCATTAGAGTGGCCTTTCTCACTGTGTGATTGGCATCTTTAGGGCAAGAAACTGACGCTCCAGCATGAAGACAACAACCACGGCGACGTGGCTCGCTTTCAACTGCGCTACCAACAGGACGTGGACGACGAGAAGTACAGCTACCGAGTAGACGATCTCGTGAACCGCTCCTCCCAGCGTCGCAAGGACAAGACCCTGGAGGAAGGCGTCCCCCACGAGAGCGTCAACGTCGCACTGCTCAACCCAACGACCTACATGAACCGCTCAGGTGTCGCTGTCAAGACGTTCATGAACAGCCACAAGTGGCGACTGAAGAAGAACGCCATGTCGCTCAACCGCCAAGACGAGCTGCTCGTGATCACCGATGATGTGTCGCTGCCTTTCGGCACGTGCCGTTTCAAGGGCAAAGGTGGTCCTGGTGGTCAAAACGGCATCCGCGACATCATCAAATGTGCCGGAACTGAGCGGTTTGCTAGACTCAAGATCGGCGTCGGTGCACCCGAGTGGTTTGCTGGAGGCCAGAGTGGGGCCCCGTCCGGCACGGCCATGGACAAGTTCGTGTTGGCTCGGTTCAACGCTGATGAACAGGACCAGCTTCCTCTGCTGCTCGAGTACGTGAACGAACTGCTTCGCTTGTTCCTGCATCGTGGACTCTCCACAGCGTCCACCATCGCCAATAGCAACGACCTCGCGACCCACAAGAAGCAGTTCCGCAGTGCGCGGTCCCCCAAGAGCTCCACGAAGTGAATAGATCAATTAGTACCCCATGAGGGACAAATGCGTATGTTGCTTGAGTGTTGCGCATGGCCGTTCAAGCCGACACGTCCAGCACGTCCAGCATTCAGATACGGCAGCAAGAGATGAAGAAGCCCGTGGCGCCGCCGCCCGTGCTGGTTACGGAGCACAACCTCCCGCGCGTTGTATGCGTGGTGGCTATTGGTGTGACGCTTGCAGTGCTGTTGGCCTTGCAACTGGACGCGTGGGTCGTTGGAGAGGCACGCGACGCGACGTTTTACTACCCGTATGATGGATGCTGCGATGCTCTTTGGCCATTGAACTCCACGCTGATACGTTAAATTGTGTTTCTGCAGCAATGTCGGGTACTTTCTCCTTGCGTACAAATCGCTGCTAGTGCTGAGTCGATTCAAGGGCCATGGTGAGCCCTCTGTGCGTCGTGCCATTCCTCGCACTACATCGCTGACTCAGCGAATGAAACCTCAGGCACGTACATCCTCTACGAGATCCTGTGGGGCTGCAACATCGCCATCAACCTCGTCATCGTCGCAGTCTTCCTGTCCAAGCCATTCCTCGTTGGCGTCGCTGTGAGTCTTAGTCTATACCTGAGTGACTGGGGGCACCACTCACATACTGTGTGCTATACGTAGATGGCCATCGTCTCGGGGGACCAGCTCTGCTGGTTCGTCGACATCATCGGCTACTTGATCACGGGCAAGTTCCCTGTCGGCGCTGTCAAGTACCTCACGTACCCAGAGAACCGGTCGTTCTCCAAGACCTTCTTCGCATCCCACCATCTCTGGTTCCTGCCGCTCTGCATTTGGGTACGCCCTCCATACACAACCTCCACCTCAGTCAGTCTCCCACCACTAACGCATGCCGTTCCTTCCTCTAGATCACACTAGAGCATGGCGGCATGCACGTGCTGAGCTTCGCTGGCTGCTGTGCGATCACGTCCTTCCTGGCCGTCTACTGCCGTCTCACGACGCCCTTCCAAGTCAAACTGCGGGGCGATGACCACATCATCTACCTCAACATCAACGGCGCGTTCGAGTTTTGGAAGGATATCCACATCTCCGTGCTCCACGTACTCGACCACCGGTCTCCGTGGGCGTATGTGCCGTACCTCGCTATCGCCGGCAACCTCGTTGTTAACGGCATCCCGCACTTGGTTCTGTTTGCCATCTCCTCGATGCTCATACAGTGAACTACTGGTAGCATCAAGCGTAGCTGCTGGCATTCAAATAGAAAGGCTGCTATTAGTTCTAAGTTTCATCGACGGTCTCGGTTTTAATGCTCACGACGACGATCGTGCGACCGATCCCGGCGGCGATCTCTCGCGTCGCGGTCTCGCGAGCGTGAACGAGAACGAGAACCTAGGCGGCGACGATCGCTGCGGTGGTCGTTCGTTGAGTGACGACGGACTTCTGAGTGTTTGCTGTCTCGCGGTCTCGTTCTCTCGCGGTCCTTCGAGCGATCGCGACTGCGTTGGCGTTCACCACGATCACGAGACGAAGCCGATCTCTGAGCGGGAGAGCGCGATCGCGCACGGTGGTGATCTCTCTCATCACGAGCACTAAGGTTAGTGCTAACCTTCTTGTCGTGTCGACGCTCGTCTTCTTCGCTACCAGAGGACGAGGAAGACGAGGAGGACGAGGAGGACGAGAAGGAGGAGGAAGACGACGACGTCGACTCGCGACGACGGCGCTTCTTCTTCTCTTTCTTCTTCTCTTTCTTCTCCTTCTTCTTCTCCTTCTTCCTTTTCTTCTTCTCCTTCTTCTTCCTTTTCTTCTCCTCCTTCTTTTTCTTCTTCTCGTCGTCCTTCACCTCCCCGCAGTCCTGGATGACCACGTTCTGCAGTGCGATCGGTCGGTCTTTCGGTCCAATTTCCACGTTTTCCATCTTGTGGACAACGTCCATACCCGACTCCACTTCGCCAAACACCACGTGCTTGCCGTCTAGATGTGGTGTCGCTACTGTCGTGATGAAGAACTGGCTGCCGTTGGTGTTAGGAGCAGCATTTGCCATCGACAGCAAGCCGGCCTTTGTGTGGCGGTGCGTGAAGCTCTCGTCTTTGAACTTGGCGCCGTAAATCGACTCGCCACCCGTGCCATTGCGGTTCGAGAAATCGCCGCCTTGCAGCATGAAGCCCTTGATTACGCGATGGAGTGGCACGCCTGTGATACAAGTAAGGGAGTGAGTGGGTGTTGGCTGTGAGTGCAGGGTTTAGTGGCACGTGCCTTTGTAGTGGAGTGGCTTGTTCGTAGTCTTTCCGAGTCCATACTCGCCCGTACACAGCGCACTACAGAACAACCAACGGCGTCAGCTTCATATCCTAATGCGCATGTAATGTCGATGCTCGTGAACGCACCGGAAGTTCTCGGTGGTGAGTGGAACGCCATCGTAGAGCTTGAAGATGATACGGCCGGCGCGTTCGCCGCCGATGGAGATGTCTGTACAGCACCAAATGAAGAGACCACGAGACAATGAGCTACTCATCTACACGACCATACAGCGTGCAATAGGAGGCGGTGGACGCACCGAAGAAGACGCGCGCGTGCTTCCCCATGATGCGTAGCTCTTGGATCTGCGGCTGTGGAACCAGGCCAACGCTCAGTGAACGATGATTGGATGAAATTATCGATTGAAAATATCTCATTGGTCGAAATACTGAGGAGATGATCTGTGACGTGTGAAAAATCTGTTTATTCGAAAGGATGACTCGTGGATCATCAGTCCGAGTCCGAATCGCTCGAGTCGCTACTGCTGCTGCTACTACCGGACGACGAACCACTGCTGCTGTCGCTATCACTGTCGCTGTCGCTTCCACTGCTGCTGTCGCTGCTGCTGCTCGAGCTCTTCTCTGCTTGGGCCTGGGCCATGATCATCGTCGGCGCGTTCTTCAAGTACTCACGCAGCTCAGTGGTGAGGCCGCCGAGACCAATGGACGTGAAGAAGTTGATCGCGAAACGAGTGTTGCGAGGGCTGTCCTTGGGGAACATTCCCGAGAAGGTCTGCTCCATGATCGGGTCCAAAAGGCGCTCCTTCAGCTTCTTCATGCCCATGTGCTCTGAGAGCTCCTGGCACATGATCTTGATGAAGATACGGCTCGACGACGTCGTGTCTTCCTCGTTCAGTCGAATGAACTCGAACACAGTCCACGGCAACGCGTCGGTGAAGAGCAAGTGCGCAAAGAACTTGGCCACGTTGCGCAACTTGTTTGTCTCCAGGCGATGGATGAGCGAGTACTGCTCCGCGAAACACTCGTCAAACGCATCCTGGTACTCGCGCTTGATCATGCAGAAACGCTGGCCGAGCAGACCGAAGTACCGCAGGTACGTACGCTCTTGGCTGCAACACTCCAGCAGCATGTTACAGATCTCCTTCTCTTGGCCGGGGCGGATGTTCAGCTTCAGCAGCTTGTGGGCACATTCTTCGTGACTGATACTGGACATGATCGTCAAGTAGATCGTTCGACGGAGGTTCACGAGATCCTGCTCGGTCAGATCCTGGATCGGTGCGTTGTTGTTAACCTGAGGCTGCTCGGCTTCTTCTTCATCGTCAGACTCGGAGCCCGAGTCGTCACTGGATCCGTCCGAGTCCGAGTCGGACTCGCCGAGGATCTCCTTCTTGATAGCCGACCACATCGTCTCGTTCTTCTCAAACTCTGGGTCAAAACGGAAGATGTCCAGCTGGTCCTCACGGTTGACCTCCTCTTCCAGCGTGATCTCGTGCGTAATCTGATCGCCCGACTCCACCAGATCCAACTGCTCGTGGACGGCAGGGTAGTCGGCAAACCCGCCCTTGCGGATCGCAAACAGCCCTTCGATCGTGTACTGGACACGCTTGTCAATCTCGCCTTCGTGAAGGATACCACGGAATCGCTCGAAAATGGCTCGAAGACCTTCTGGGCACAGCTCGGCAAGAATCTGACCACACTCCTTGGTGAAGTTGACAGCCACTTCCACCGAGTCGTCTGTCGGGTTCGCCAGCAGCAGCGTCAGCACTTCCAGCGCAAGCAGCTCGTGGACAATCTGCTGGTTCACGAGGTGAGCAATGAAGCGCACGAGCGCGATCGCCACCACCTTATCGCCACGCTTGAACGCACGGCGGAATCGGTACACGACACGCTTGATCACGAGCTCACCGCTCTCAGGAAGCTTGGTGTTGATCACTGCGAGCAACGCGGCGTAAATGTGGGTGAAGCCTGGCGAGGCTAACTGCGCCTTCATGATCGAGCGAGCGAGCAGTCCTCGTCCGCGCACCAGGTTCTCCTGGAACAGCTCTGGGATGAGGTTGCTGATGTTGGACACGTTCACCTTGTTGATGAGACCGTTGATACTCTTGCGAAGAGCCTCCCAACTCTGTCGCTGGAACGTCTCCGAGCTCGGATCCTTCTCATCTTTACGCATCTGTGCGAGCTTGAAGGGAGGAATGTACACACCTCCCGTGCGTCCGATCACGCGGTCGTTCAGTAGAATGTTTGGCTTCTTCGCACGCTCGGGCGACGCAGGCGGCGGAGACTTTGCTCGTCGGTCCTCTTTCTTGGAGCTGCGTTCTGGTGTGGCAGAGCGTCGCTTGTCATCCCGCTTCGAGCGACGTGGCGGCGTGCGATCACGCTCTTTATCCTCACGCTTCGAGCGGCGTGGTGGTGTGCGGTCGCGATCTTTATCATCACGCTTGGAACGCCGTGGCGGTGTTCCGTCCTCTTTCTTCTCCTTTCTCGAGCGACGTGGAGGCGTTCGCTCTGGTGTGGACTCGCGCTTGGATTTGGGAGGCGGGGAACGCTCTACACTCTTACTGTCTCGCTTGGATGGACGTGGAGGAGTACGTTCTGGAGTGGGGTCACGCTTGGCGCGGCGAGGTGGCGTTCCTTCCGCTGACGCCTCCGACTTCTTACCGCGCGGCGGCGTTCGCTCGGGCGTCGCAGCATCACGCTTAGGCGAGGGATCCGCTGGCTTCCCTGCCGCCTTGACTTCCAACGGCGCCACTGGCTTTGGCTCCTGCTTCACGGGCGTCTCGGTCTTCTTCTCCGTCTCCTTCTCTTCTTTCACGTCCACCTGACGGCGCTTCGAGACACGCTGCTCCGCTGCATCGCTCGTGGATCGCTCGCGCTTCACGGGCTTCTTCGCGCTGCGCTCAGGCGTTCTGGATCGGCTACGGGAGCTACTCGACGACCGGCTACTCGCGCTTGCGCTACGGCGCCGACGACGTTCGTCGCGACGTCCACGACGTGGTGGGGAGCGAGACGCCGAGCAACTACGGCTACCACTGCTGCCACTGCTACTACTACTGCTGCTGCTCACGGAGCGGCGGCGACTGCGTCGCTCTCCTCGAGGAGGGGAGCGGCGGTCACGGCTTCGGCCACGAATATCTCGGCTATCAGGACGTCCCGAAGCACGGCGACCACGTGAGCGAGAGCGGTTGCGAGGGGGCGATTGAGGTGCTGAGCGTCCACGTGAACGCGATCGCGAGGGGCGCGCCATGGAGCTGCGAAGTCGATGCGTGCGTGTGGCTTGATGCGTGGTTTGCGCGCTCGGTTTCTTTTGTTTGGAGCTTTTTGCCACTCGTTGTGGCTGGGGAGGGGGCACTAAAAAGAGGGAGGGGCATCATACCATACTAAAACCAAGTCAATCACATCATCGCCCTCATTGGTTGAAATTAAATATGAAGAAATGTTGCACGAAGGTCGCGTGAAGCGAAGAGCTACGGAACGCGAAAGGACGCCTTTGGCAATTGAAGTCTGGATCAGGAAGAAAGCACCATGAGCGACGAAGGCGTACGTGGGCTGTGGAGATCTATAGGGGAATTCGGTATGAGCGGGTGGCTTAATAGATCTCTTTGTGTGTGCTGTAGGACTACGTGGTGGAGTATGTGGATGACCGTCCGGAGACCACCAACTACATCAAGCGCGAAGGCGCTGTGAAGATCACGTACCGCAACGGCGACTCGTACGAAGGCCCGATCGGCGCCGAGAAGCTCAAGCAGGGCGACGGAAAGTACGTGTGGCGGCAAAAGACGGACGAGGGAGAAGGTAGAGAGATCTATGCAGCGTCGTATCGCGGACGATTCGTTGTAATCCTGGACTGAATCTGGTGCTGTGTGTATTTAGTGAAGGACGTGGCGTCTTACGAAGGCGCGTACGTGAACAGCATCAAGCACGGACTGGGAAAGATGGTGTTCCCGGACGGCGATACGTACCACGGCGAGTGGAAGCAGGACAAGATGCACGGCGACGGGTCGTACATGTACGCGAACGGCGACATCTTCAGTGGCAAGTTTGACAACGGGATCCGCGTGGGGAAAGGAACGTACGAGTTCGCATCCGACAAGAGTCTGCTGGTGGGCAACTGGGCCGACAATATCATCACCGATGGCAAGTGGATCTTCAAGGACGGAGGCTCGTACGTCGGCCGCTTTGAGAACGGCAAGCCCATTGGAAGCTGCATGTACAAGTTCCCCAGTGGGCTCCAGCAGGACGGCGAGTACGTCAAAGTGCAAGAGACGAACGCTGCAGGCGAAGAGATCACGACCCACAAGTTCGACGGCTCGACGATCGTCCGTGTACGCTAGCGTGTACCCGGTATATCCTCTCTGGTCCAACGAACACGTTGAGGACAGGCTCCTGTCATCTGAATATACTGTATTTCTCGGCCAAGTGTGTCAATCCCTCCACATGCCGAGTTACTGAACGTACTTGTTGAGGAAGCGGCGATGAAAGTCGTTGCGGATCGTGTCGTTGATAAAGCGCTTCTTGACTTCTGGTTCGTTGCGCGACTGGTTTTTGAACACCACGTCGTCGTTCCAGCGGCGCTTCATCTTGGCGCTGGACGACTGGCTCTGTGCCGCCTGACCTTGCGTCAGCGGGTTGCCGTGAAGGATCTCCTCGCGTGCCTTTTCCTCCACAGCCTTGCGCTCCTCGGCTTCCTTGCGGAGTCGCTCGTCTTCACGCTCCTTCTTGATCTTCTCCAGTTCACGCATCAGCTCAGCTTCTTCATCATCGTCATCACTACGACCACAATTGTCAGATCCTGTAACTTGAGAGTACCTACTCACAGTGAGAACGTACCTGTCGGAATCCGAATCACTGGACGCGTCTGAATCATCTACGTCGTCTGCATCGTCATATTTGCTCGCGACGCTCTTGAGCTCCGACTCGCGCGCGTCGGCTTCGGCGTCGCCCAGCAGCAGGATCTTTTTGTTCTCTTCTAGCCGCCGCAACTTGTCCTGCGACGTGTTGGTCTGCTTGTTCTTGTCTTCTTCGTACTTGTCCTCTTTTCCCTCCAGCTCCGCACGCAGATCACGCGCCTCGATCTCATTCGCGGTGCCCTGGCCAATTTGTCTATCGCAAGAACACCAACAGCACCCCCACATCAGCAGCCACACAACACATCCTTCCATATTTTCTACTACGCACCTCATCTTGAGCTTGGTGTGGCCTGGCAGATCACGCGCCGAGAACTGCTGGCTGACCTGGCCTGTCATGATTGAGTCGCCATATTGAGGCCTCGGTTAGTCCCCATGAACCCAAACTTCCACACAATCGCAGACACTGAGCACGCACCTCCGCTCTGCCATCCGCCCTCATTCTGCTGGCCCACGGCCGCGTGCCACGTCGGTCGGTGCGCCGTCGTCATCGCGTCTCTGCTTCGTGCTTCCTTCCGCTTTGCACGCTTGAGCTTTTGGTTGGGAGAATAAACATAACAGCGTTACTATTGGCTGATATGAAACATATTTAAGCCAATCAAATGCATTTGTGAATTTAAATTTTACAACTCAATGCAGTCTATTTACGTAATATCGGAATTGAGCTGTTCGTTTGGATGCGTCCTTTCGAGATCGCGCATCAATAGATTTGTCTCGCTCGGGTCCCATGCGCATCCTGTTCGTGCTCGCACTGCTGATCGTCCATGGCGTTGTGAGCTGTCCGACTGTTTGTCGATG
>JAADXI010000346.1:0-24665 GCA_023337615.1 Pythium brachiatum | reverse complement strand
AATGCGGTCCAATTTCAAGGTTCTCACGCAGGCAAAGGTGCAGTACATCCAGCAGAGTGAAGGGGATGCCATGGGCGTCGTGTACGAGTCCTCGAACCAGTCCGACGTCGCGTCGTTGACGTCTCGAGGTGCCGTGGTGATAGCAGCAGGCGCACTGAACACGCCTGCGACTCTCATACAGAGCGCTATTTGGAAGAACTGCTCGATCTGTTGGAAACTCTGGGTCACTTGTGCCGCTGAGAAAGGCCACAGGGACGTCTCCACGTAGCTGCCGGGCGGACGGAAGTACAGTGCGTCGTTGATAGACGAGCAACCGCCGAGTAGCTTGCCCAGCCGCAAGTACAGCGTGTCGATCCAGTCGATGCGGTACTGTTCGTTTATTTTGTTGGACGCGACGTTATCAAACTCCTCGGGGATATCGAACCTGGCGAGGCCTTGGCTCTTGGTGTACGCTGGCGAATCACTGCCACCACTTGTTTGAAGGGAGAGTGGTCCTGTCTTCAGCAGGAGCACGGACAAGTCGCTCTGCCGCGTGAGAAGCTCTGCAGCAACCAAACCGCCAGATCCACTGCCGACAATGATCACGTCGTAACTTTGGCTACAGACACTTGTAGCGAGCAGCAATGTCACGATAACGTAGAGCAGACACACGCGCATTGGCTCGGTGCCTTTGTCGCGTCGGGAGGTGGATGTGGACGGAGTTGTACACACCGTAATATGGAGCCGATGGAGCTCTTTGTCTGATGAGGTCCCTTCTCAGATGGGACCCAGTAAGTCGTCTACGCTCTGATTGGCTGAGATCAGTTATTACAGCTAATCATATGTGAGTAAAGTGTACCCATTTCCAGATCCAAATCAAACGGAGCATGGGTCTGCTGTGCAAGTGTTTCTATTACGGCACGGTGTATTGAATTGAAATGGTGCAGCCACCAGCCAGACAACCGGCAGCTAATAAATGGGTAGGATTGTACGGCAGCTTCTCTTCTCTCCTCTCTCTCAAGCTGCCGCAATACACGGCGTAGGGTACGGTAGCACTGATACACACGGACGTCTTCTCTCTCTTCTCTCTCCCTCGACTCTCGCGACATAGATACTCATGCTCGTCTTCTCTCTCTGCTTCAGCCGGCCTGTGCGTGGTGGTGGTGCTGCGCCCTCTTGCCGCTTGTGGTCGCGCGTCGCCGTGCGTGGCGCTCCACGCTCCACGGCATATCCACGGGCGCGTACTGGTTCAGCGACACGTACGTCTGTGGAGCACTGGGCTTGTCCTGGATGAAATTCATGAGCACTTGCGCGACGTTGCTGGACGTATCACTGAGCACAGCGGCGAGAATGCGGTTGAACTTCTCGATGCGGTACTTGATGAGCATCTCTCGCGACGTGAAGAAGCTGGAGACGCCTCCTGGGGGCATGGACGGTAGCAGCGGACGCTCATCGCGGTCGAATGACACCGTGTGGAACGGGAGATCGATAAAACCCGGTGTGTGGCTCCATGGGGGGCGGATGGAGGCTGTAGCGGGAGCACTGAAGCGTGTATCGTAGTCCCGAAAGCTGTGTGGGGTCCGGGAGCCAGCGGTGGCTTCGTCGACTCCATCGAGACGCAATCCTGTGATAGAATTGCGACGGTGGGAGTCGAATTGGCGCCGTGTTGGAGACCACAATGGAGACGTCTCGGGTCTGGAAGACGGCAGTGGGTGGCACAGCAGAGCCGACGTGTACGAGCTGATGCCTCGGCGGTTGGACTGGCGCTTCAAGGCACTTGGACGGGAGGACGCTCCTGTTGTAGTGGTGGTAGTAGCTGTAGCACTGCCGCGTCGAACGCCTCCGGTCATGGGCATGTGCAAAGCCAGTTGTCTGTGGAGCTCCTTGAAGTCGTTGTACCGACGGCGGATCACGTACCCGTCCAGCGGCATCTCCCAGGACTTGACCTCGAGCAGGTAGTACACCACGTTGTCCGAGCCGTAGACGTGGCCCACGACCACGACGCTCTCGTACACGGTGCCGGAAGTACTGCAGATACTCAGGCGTGCGTCACCTCCAGTTAGTGACGAGTCACAGCGGAAGCGGTGGTCGCGGTCTTCAGATGAGTCACGCTTCATCTCCAGCGACGCCGTGGAGGACGCGCAGGATTCAGCGGCGACGGAGGACGACGCGGTGGACGCAGAAGACACAAGAGGCGTGGGGTCTTCAGGAGGCGAGGAGCTGGCCTTCTCCCGCGGCGATTCTTGGTCCACAGGCTGCGGAGAACGCGGAGGAGAGCGCGGAGGAAACGCGAGGAGGCCCATGGACGATGGGTGGAAGTCGAAGGAAGCATGGTGTTGCGTGGAGGTGTGTGGAGGATGGAGATCCAGAGGGCCATGGAGATACCTGTCCATATTGGGCAGGTCATCATGGGGCAGCACGGCCGTGGAGTCCATTGGAGAACGCTGGACTGTTTATCCCAGCTGAGCCAGCTGAGCTGTTTAGTAAATCCGCGCGGATGAGATGTGGCTGTGGACCTGGTGGAGCGAGCAGCTACAGTGGTGTTGTGTAGTATGAGCCACACAGTGGCTGCTGTGTGGATTTAGTGAACGCGAGGGAATGAGGGCGAGCAAGCGATAGATCCGGGAGGCAATTCGCCTTCTGCTGCTTTCCCTGCGTTGCTGGGGCGGAGTCAGCGCAGTCGCTCCCTGGCAGAGTTGATGCCGCCCATCAGGCTGGAGGAAGAGTGATGGTGGTGTTCTCTGGCTAATTCGGATATTTCACCAATTAGAAGTCGGTATGGTGGACTCTGGCCAATGGAGTGGTGCGGATCAAAATTTGACAACGTTCCACTATCATTGAAGAGCTCAGGTGACAACCTGTGAGAAGTGATAGTCGGCGGATGCACCGCTTCGGCTGGGTGGGTGAAAGGAAGGCCCGGAAATGAAGAGAACGCAGGCCCCAAAAATGAGTCTGCTTCATGCCAGTACGTAGGCAGTCCACACAAACCACGAGAAATTCTCCTTGACTCTCTTTCTGGAGTGACGACATTTAAAAAAGCTTGTGAGCGGAGGAAAGCGACAGTGGTGGTGTGGCATGCAGTTTAGTTTTCTTCTCTCTGGACATGAAGAAGCAAAACTCACAGCCGCTTTTAGCTGCGGATCAGGTCGGAACTGCCAAAATATCGAAACCGTGTTCGCGGCGTCAAAGGGGCGGCGTGGCAGTCAGTCGAGATTTGTATAGAGGTTTGTATACAGGCGGAACATTTTGTTTGCTTTTCTCTTTTCTGTGGACGGACTGAAGTGCGAGGAGCGAAGAACTTCAACATGCGGTGCTCGGGTATGATGCGGGACAGCCACAGCGTTACAGTACGAGAAAAATCCAAAGTGGCCATTCATGCGCTGGATACGGATGGGTTGGCGGTATTTTTGTTATCTATGGCTCAGAATGTTCTGGCATCACCAACAAACCAACAGAACCAAACGATGCGATGTGCCGTAAACCCAGACGCTGCCATGAACATGGCCATCTACCGTACCGTACACTACCGTACGGTTTGAAGGATGCTCATGCTTCCCACGGAACCAATGGGTCTGCGTGCACAACTCTGTTGGCTAGTAGAAGAAGGTGTTGCGTGTCGCGTGGCGCTCGAGACTGCGGAAGCGCGGGTCTTTTCCGACGCGCCACAAGTACGTATCCAGACCGACGATGTTCACGCGGCCAGCGGACGCAGCCACGATGCGGTCGCACGCCACGACGGCGCCTGCGCGCAGGTCGCATTCCCAGTCACCTGCAGGAGGTCAGCCGACGATCAGTCGTCTTGGAGAGAACAACTAGAGACAGAGAGACACGTACCAGAAGCAAGCTCTTCGGCGCGGTCAATACGGGCTGCGAGCTCTTCCGTGTACTAGATGGGGAAGGAGAAGTTGTGAAAATTCAACGAGGAAGGGAGGACACAGAGCGGAGAAGCGTACCTCGAGGATGCCGAGCGCACGCAGCACGCAGGGCACCACGTTGTCGCTGAGCGCCGTGCGGTCGACGATGTCTTCGAACTGGAAATCCGCCTCCGTCTCCTGCATTTCAAGCTCCGAAAATGAATCTCACGATGATGGTATGCATGCATGATGATAGGACAACACGTACGTGGAAGCGCTGGTAGAGCAGCGTGGGCACTAGCTGCGCGCGCTTGAGGAAGTAGCACATCGACCCGCGGCTCTCCTGCGAATCGGCAAATGCTGGGAATGTATCCACGAGCTTCTTGACGAGAAAGGCGGCACTGGGCTTAGCCTCTGGGTTCTCCTTGGGACGCAGGTTGGCAAGCACGAAGGAGCCAAAGTCATTGTGGCCACGCTGCTTGAGGATCGTCGCGGACTCAGTGAAGGCCTTGTGCATCATCTCCGCCAGTGGTCGCAGAGGTCCCTACATCAGCAAGACATGTCGTTATGAGCATCGGCCCTACAGTACGCAGGAGGATATAGGATACGTACGGGCTTGGAGATGTAGATGCCCGTGGAGATCTCTTCATCACGGTCCAGCGGGATGGAGAAGTAGTTCGCGAGAACGTCGATGCTCATATTGCTGAGGTAGTCGGCACCGAGGCTTGGTGCGGAAATGTACATGCCGATCAACCCGAAGAGCTACAGGATACAGAGCGTTAGCCACTGACCGAGGTGGGTACCACCACACATTATGACACTGCTTACGATGGTCTCGTGGGCCCCCTGTGCATATACGCGTCGCTGTTAGTTTGTGTTGATGAGGATGCAGATCTAGGAAGCATTCAGAAGTGTACCCGCTCGCAGTACTTGTGTAGGTCCTTGCGGAAGCCGCTGCCAAAGTTCAGCATCGCCAGCAACGCTGCAAGACACACACACAACCACTTAGTATTTCACGGACATAGCACATACAGCTCACAGCATCAAACGCACTGAGGAAGTTGACTTCGTCCTTGAGCGACTTGAAATTGAGTGGGAAGCGCAGTCCGTTGCCAAGCTCCTCGTACTCCTTCCAGTCCAGCTCCGCCAGGAACGCCGTGATGCGGTCGCCATTGATATTCACAGCACATTCCTCCTTCTGCAGTTGCTCTTCACACGTGCGTCGCACGCGCATGAGCAGTGAGTCGGAAGCAGTCGTCGAAGGCGCCATTTTCGGATCGCGAGGCTTCTTTGGTTGTCACCGAGGATTTATGGAGGTGTCACTAAGTTCGGTTTAGTTGTCGATGCGTACTTAGTGGATAGATAGGTCGGTTCAACCTTGCGGAGTCGAAGATGTTCCGGTGCGCTCATGAATATGACGGGCGATGGAGGTGTCTCTGTAGAAGCTCACCGTGCATGGATCGTGGTGTTTGATGAGCTAGTGTATTGCAGCGTGTCTCTCAGTTGCCTGTAGCGTCCGGCGTGCGGTGCAAGTTCGCGGTGCCGGACGTGGCGACGTCGCAGCGCCGCCGCCGTTTGCGGCCCAAGCTCGCCAACGACAAGTACGTTTCTTAGTGATAATGAGGTTTCTCTGAGGAGAAAGACTGGTGACTGACATATGTGTTGACTGTAGGTTTGTTGCGCTGACGACGCAGTTCTTCGACCGCGTGGAGACCGCTGTGGCGCCGCTTTTGCCACCAGCGAATGAGTCGTTTGAAGTCGACCGCACGTCCACCAGTGCGTGAGATCGTACTGATGCAGATAAGCGATTGCGTTCACCTAACTCTGGCTTGATGGTGTGGATTTATAGAGGATGTGTTGATGATCCGCACGGAGAACAAGGAGTTCGAGATCAAGATCGTCGCGGCCAAGCAGCAGCTCCACTTCACGTCCCCAGTACGTTTCCCTCTGAACACAGGGCACACCTCCGCAGTGTAGTTAATCAAATGCGTGCTGTGATGTAGATCTCGGGTCTGCGCAAGTACGAGTGGAACACAAAGACCCAGCGCTGGGAAGATGAGGTACAGAAGGACTGTGTATGTGTCTCCGTGATATAGGAGGTGCTCATCCTTGTGCTTGTTGTAGACCGACTCACACGATGTTGAAGGCCTTCTCACGCGCGATCTCATGCGCATTTGCACGGGCATTCCAATGTTCTAGACATTCCCATCAGCAAAGAATTGCATTCACGCGTAGCACACATCACAGGCAAGCTCAACAGTGCGTTCTGTTGATTCGAATGGCTGGTTACTGTATCCCGGGGCCTCTCGTACTTACGTGGCTGGAGGTGCTAGCGCTATGGTGGGTGGTTGGGTTGTGGTGACGTCGATCGCTACAGGCTCGGACTATTATTCAAGGGTCTTTAATAAACGGAACAGCCCTGCCGCCTCTCGGATGCGGCTGAACTCGATACAGAACGCCTGCACCTCGATGATCAGGTCCTGCACAACCACACACACAAACGTATCAGCATCACCCCCAGTATTATATCAGGCAGACTGCTCAAGAGCAGAGCAGAGAGAGCCCTCATACCTGGACGTTGATGATCTTGTTGCGGATGAGAGACTGCAAGAACACGCACACGAGACGCACGAGTCGGTTCTGCATGTACTTGTCCTTGATGTTCTCACACGACGAGATACAGTTCGAGATGTACAAGTGGATAAACTCGGTCGGCAGATCCACGGCCGTGGTCAAGCGGTTCACGACCTCCATCGAGTGGAGCGACATGTCCATGTTCACGAGCGCCGATAAATATTCCGTGATTTGGTTCGACGACATGAGCTTGAGCAGACACTCGATCGCGATCATCGGGTTGTTCTCCACGAGATCGGGCAGGCGCTGCGGCGAAAGCGAGCAGTGGTACACGAGCTTCGGGTCGGCCTCGAGCTCCGCGAGCACCTTCTGCTGCTGCGACGGAATCAGTGGGCCCACAAACGCCTTCGCCATGAGCTCACGCAGTTCCAGGCCGTGCGACGAATCCTCGAACATCGTCGCATCCCATAGCACGGTCGGGCAGTAGTCCGGGTTGAGCCAGATCAACTCCGTCATCTCCGGCTCCATGATCGGCGGCGGCAGACGCATGAACTTTGGCTCGAAGCTAAGAAGCGACAGCGACGTTGGGGAGGTCGTGGCGCCGGTCTCGCTCGTGAGTCCCATCTCCTCGATCGTGAGCTCCTCCGCACATGGGACGTTCAACGCGCTGATCTCGTTGGGGGCGACGTGGAGGTTGGCGCCGTTGTTCAGGTGCTCCTGCAGGTCCAGCTCCGTATCGGTGACGACGTTGCGGATGCCAGAGGCGCGGAACTGTGGCACCGGTGGCGTACGTTCCTTGTAGACGTTCTGCATGGCCTCAACATCAAACGCCACATGCTGCGACGCGTTCGCGCGGAATTCCGCGAGAATGGCCTTGGCGCTCTTCTTGTTGGTCTCACGGCTCGACGGCGCCGAGCTGAGCAAGTGCGCGAGGAACTTTTGCTCGCTCAGATCGCCACCTTTCTCCAACGCCTCCAAGAAAACGGGGAGAAACGGATTCGTGCCATTCGATTCGTTGCGGTACAGATCGCCCAGCAGTGAGAAGCCGACGATGCGCTGGATGGATGGGAAATCACGGTCAGTTACAAATATAAGACGCGAAGTAGAAGTAGATCGTAAGGGAGATGGAGCCTCACCTGGGAGCTCGTGAGCAGGTTGTCTTGGAGCAAAATGCAGATCGAGCAGCCGACTTTGAAGTGGTCGTTCTTACTGAACGAGCGCGCGAACGCGGCTGCAACTTGGTCCAGCGGCTTGTCGTCCTCCTATTCCCCATATAACACCCGTCTATTAGGCTCTCATATCTACCAAACCTCCATCCCCATCGCAAACCGATCTCCACGCATCTCCCCCTTCTCTGCGAATGGGCCACGGTGCGTGACGCCATTCTGCCGCAATACAGCGATTCAGGAAGCGGGAAGCATACCTATGGATATCGTTGGATCTCCTCTATCATAATCATCAAGATACATACATTGAGGATCGCCAGCAGCGGACGCAGCTCTCTCGTCTCCAGCATCTTGGACGCGCGTGAGATGTCGCGCGGATGCTTGCGGGGGTTGGTGTCGTGGGCTTCCTCGTCGCCTGTTGTGTCTGCGGCCAATGCGACCATCACTCCTCATCGCGAAGAATGGGGTTTTACTGCGCTTCTACGGTCGGCGAGAATAAAACCTTGTATTCGGTCAAATCCAATCTCTGTTGCGCTCATTTTCTCTACTATATAATAAGACGGCTCCAGTGCCTTGGCGACTGGGAGGTTGGTGGAGATGCAGGTTCTGTAGGTCTCGAGTCAAAGCTGTCTAGTTGACTCGGATAGCGGACGACTGGTTGTGGTGGCTGCCGTGGTCAATTCGTCCTTGGTCTGGATGTGACGGTTGTGGGGGTGAAGTCGTGTTTTCGGCTTGGAGACTGAGCTGCTTGAGGAGCTTCCTGGCCTGACGCATGTGGTAGCCTCGACGGTTGTGCTCCTTGAACACTGGCTCCTTCACTGGTGGCTGGTGATGTGCAGGTGCATGATATGAAGCTGGGTATGGGGCAGGGAGACTCTTGCAGTAAGCTTCAGGAGAGGAGAACATTAGTCCGACGGGATGGAGACGCGAGAAACATCCTTCCTAGATGTCTTACCTTCCGCCGGCGTGGGTGCTGCGTACTCTGGAAGAGTATAACTTGTGACGAATTCACGAAGCGGAGTAGACTCAGAATGTTGTTGAGGCGGCGTAGCGGGATTCCACCATGGCTCGTGTGAGGAGATGGCGACGTAGGCGTCCAGCGGTGGGCGTTCTTCCTTCCAAACAGGCTGGATGATGACCACGGGGAAGGGCGACAGGAACGGCGGGCCGTGTTCTGAGTTCTCCCAAGTGCATGGGAGAACACGGTGCTCGACGCTCTTGGCATCCTCGTCAGCGGATGCCTCGCATTGGCTGGCATTGGATGCTTGCATCGGAAACTGGTTGTACCCTCCTCGCCACGACTCTAAACTCGGCGCCTGCGGCTGACACGGCGTGATCCCCGTAGGAAGCGACACCAAATGCGTGTAGAACGGGTTACATGGGTCCGCGTATCGCTCGTGCATTGTCCACGGATTCGTCTGAGGTTTGGCTGGCTCCGAGTCCAGACTCCATGTCACTTCGCCCGTGTGAGAGTGAATAAAGTATGCTCTGCCCGTCGCTTGGTCTACTTGCGGCAGCCATCCGAATGCTTCATCTCCCGTTTGTCCTTGCACTCTGTCACACAGAAACCAACGCCTCTGTCAGTTATCCCCACATTGTCTTCGCTCATTTCAACAGCATTTCGTCGCCTCACACTGCGGTTTCGAACCCATACGCCTCCTGATCGCAGCCGCCAATTGCGCTCGCTTCCATCTCGCTCTCCCGCCTCTCGTTAACGTCGCTAGCCGCAATCTTCTCGTCCATCCATGCAGCGCTCGCCGTCCGTCGCGTGATTTGCTTTGTGGCTGACTGGATTTGCCGCGCCATCATCGCCGGCAACTTCAATTTGATTGGCTGTTTAAAACACTCCGATCTGTTTCAAACAGTGGACGTTTGCAGTCATCTTATCAGCGAATCGTACCCGACTCCATTTGATTTTACCCAATGAACGATGATCAGGTGAAGAAGCGGCTTGAAGCAGAGATCGCCACAGCACCCACAGAGAAGCTCCATCGGAAATGGCGTCGGCGGCGCGCGTCTCTGTGGGCGTACATGCCACGATGGCGACGAAGCGAGAGCGTATCAACGTCCTCAGCATCAACGTATGCATCACCTCTGCCTGTATCGCTGTCTTCCCGGTCTCATCCTCGCCGTATTGCTCTCTGAATGGCTAGATGTTTATCCGTCCAGAGGGCATCCACAGTGGCCAGTGGTTTGGCTCAGGAGACCACAAGGACCTCCGTGTGTCGCTGCTGCTGCGTAAGATACGCGAGTTTGACGTCGTACTGCTTCAGGTATGTGAGGTTGTGTCTTGCCCAATGATGTGGATCAACGCTGACTTGTGTGGGTGCAGGAAATGTTTGAAGCCGGCGTGCGTCAGCGACGCTTCGTGCGGGCGGCCTACGACCTCGGATTCAAATACCACGCTGGCTCCGTGTGGCCATCACTCATGGACACACGGTTGATCGACGGTGGATTGCTCATTCTCAGTCGCTTTCCTATTGTGGAACGTGCGCAGCACGCGTTCTCGCAGGGCTCGGGAAGCGATGGCATTTGTGCCAAGGGCGTCCAGTATGCGCGAGTGCAGCTCTCTCCAGACCTTGCGGACTCGCTTCATGTGTTCACGACCCACACTGAGGCTGGAGATCGTATAAACTCGTACAGGATCCGCGCGACTCAGCTGAAGGAGCTCAAGAACTTCGTGGCGCGGACGCTCAAGGACGACCCGTACTCTCCGTTGCTTGTCACAGGCGACTTCAATCTGGATGCTCTTCACGATCTCACTCACGAGCCCAGCGGAGACGTTGTCTCCCACAAGTGCAGCGAGAGTCTCGTGTACCAGGCGCTGTTCAGTGACCTCCATTCGGTGCTTGCTGCTGGGCGGAAGCTGGTGGACCTCATGAAGCTCTACGACACCACCAAGCTGGACGGCAACATCCACCCGATCACGAATGGCGACGGCCACGCGACGCTGACGCACGTGTGCGATCCGCTCTCACCTGAAAAGGATGGAAAGTGTATCGACTACATGTTCTTCAGTCCGGGGATCCGCGAACGCCGCTCTGTCAGTGGCGATATTCCGACGCTCCATCTTCGAGTTGTTCCGGAAGACACGCGTGTGGATCATGCGGAGATTGCGTCACTGTTCCTTGACGAGGACTCGTCCCAGCACGAAACTGAAAGCGTAGACCACCCGCACCGCCCGATGTCGAGCCTCCTACCGATCACGCACCTGTCGGATCACTACGGACTACGCGCAACCTTCGAGCTTGAGACGACGCCGATTGGACTGCCCGACGGCTCCACCGCTCCGGCGGATTTGCGAGTGTGGGAGATCCTGCAGCAGCACTTCCCACCTCGCGCGTTCGCACAGAAGACCAAGACGTTGTGGCAGTGGAAGGTGCGCTTGGCGTTGCTGCTGATTGTTATGGCGTCAGGCAGCGCAGTGTTTGCAGTTGGCAGAGTGCTTCAGAGCTTGATCCAAGGGTAATGCTGATCGACACACTACTGATTGCGATGAGGAATCGCGATTGCGAAGGAGATGAAGAGAAATAGAGATCGTTTATTAGCACATGCATGTGGCAAAAGCCACTGGGAGCGCTCTCTCTTGCGAGCGAAGAGAGCGCATTTGAGTTCTATCGCATCCATCCAACTGATGGACCATCTAACAAAAAGGCAAGCACCACGCACGACCCGCGCTGCTGTGGGAGCTGTGGTCGCTTGGTCCCGGTCACTTACAACGACTTCTCGAAGTAGGCGATGAGGTACTGGGCAATCGTGTACGAGAACACGAGCTTCGGGCCGACCACGCTGAGCTTTGGCACCAGGCCCTTGAACAGCGCACCGGCGCCCTCGTTCTTGAGCAGGTTCTTGATCACAGTCGCGCCGCTCTCTGGCGAGTCGAACGGACGCGCCTGGATACGGGTCTTGATCACATCCAGTGGCTGCGAGACTGGAGATAGGACAAGAACAACGTGAGATCAATGATCAACATGGTGAAGAGCGATACAATGAGAGCAGAAAGAAACATACCGATGATGGAGGCCGAGGCGCCGGCGACCGAGCTGAGCGCGAACTGCAGGAACGTGGCGTCGCTCTGGTTCTCGAGCTTGAACACATACTCCATCATGAGCGCGTTACAGCCGAAGAGCGCGAACGAGCCTGGCGCGTTACGCGCGGCGGTCCAGCCAGCACCACGGTAGAGCGCGAAGCCCTCGGCCTTGACAATGTCTGCGATGCCGCGGCCGGCAATGGCCTGTGGGTTGGCTTGCGCACGGATCTTGAGCACATCCAGTGGCAGCAGGAAGATCTCACCGATGCCGACAAGCGAGCCGGCGGTGGCCTGCATCATGACCTTGGAGTTCTTCTCGTTGAAGTTGTTGGTGAAGATCTCCGAGTGGTTCTTCTTGATGTAGTCGCGCACGATCGGCTGGCCACCGAACTTGTAGATACGCTGCGTGATCTTGTAGCCGGCGGCGAAGCCGAGACCTGGGAACAGAGATTTGTAGCGCTGCATGAGCGGCTTGTCAACCGCATCGCGGAAGATGACCTTGGAGAAGCCCTGCGCGCCCGAGACGTTCTCCTTGTTGGTCATGAGACGCTTGGCGACCGTGTCCACTGGGTGGAACAGGAACAGCTCGGTCACGCCGGCGGCCGTGGAGCCGATGAAGCGCGCCGTGCCGGAGCTCTTGCCGTCAGAAGGAGGAGGAGACATGGTGGAGAAGGAGTTGGAGTTGTTGGTGCTTGGGGAAGTCGGACGACTGAGATGTGTGGTGGCGGACGGATGAAGCTCGAGTGACTGACGTTGACGGAAGCTGCTCAAGCGAAGCGATCCGCTCGTTTAGACTTCAGACTTGGTTGGCGGGTGGGCCAGGCCCCAGCAGCGAGAGTGAGTGAGACCGACGTGGTGACGGTGGGGCCGTCAACTTGAAGCAAGGACACGCAGTGGGTGTTGCGAGACGGGCCATCATTGCTGCCCTCGTGATTTGTTGGATGAATGGGATGCCGACGTGAGAAGACCTTCGTGCAACATTTGCAGGTGGAGTGATTTGGGTGGTCCACATTATTTTGGTTTGGGAAAGTATGATTGGTGAATTGTGAATTTTGCAATAGTGCCAGTATTGAGATACAGAGGTTTCGACGGACACGCATGCGACGTGAGACGGAGAGGACAACAAAGTAAGCAGTCAAGCTGCTTGATGCACTTTGCGTCGAGGTCGGCGACGAAGAAGCGATTGGTTCTCAACGAAGATGAGGTTTCTCTTATGGAGTATTTGGATCCGTCACTCGAGGCTATGGCGCTTGATCAGAGCTGCTTTGTAGAGCACCAATGAGCTGGCCGAACCGACGATGCAGCCCTACATCCCAGTGGGCGTGGGATTCCCACGATCCGTCCCCTATCTCGCTCGGATTGTGTCGGTGGTGATGGTAAATGCAGCCAACGAGCAGGGGAAGCGTGACCAACTTCATGGGGGCTCACTATGCCTCACACCGTTACACGCGACGGACATGGACGGAGCACACGAAACGAGGAGTTACGGTATCACGAGCTTTGCATTTTTGTTTGGTTATCACGAGCCATTCAGACAACACGCACTACTGGCCGTCTAAACGACACGCATATACGAGGATGGCAAGAGGGTGTCTTGGGCCAGCTCGACAGCATCACCCAGCTTGCAGTGCACAACCACAGGCGGTGCGGTGTTGCTTACAACAACAGCTTGACCTTCTTCAGCGACTCCACGCGCATTGGACCAGCCTTGGACCGGACGAGGAAGCGGTCCTTGAACATCACTTCTAGCTTGTTGTTGGTGGCGATCTCCTTGTTCAGCGTCTCCCAGACCTTGTTCTTCTTCATCTGGATCGGCGTCACAGGGTCCTGCATCTCCTCGCCGACGGCGTACACACGCTCGCCGATCTCGGCTTCTTCTGCTGGCTCCATGAACTCGACGACGCCCTTGTCGTTCTTGAACAGCAGGATGAGGCCCTTGGACTTGTGGCGAGCGACCTTGACCTCCTTGAGGTTACACAACACAACAACCTTGCGGCCGACGACCTCCTCTTCTGAGAAGTACGGTTGGTGCTCCATGACCATCTCCAGCACTTCGTCCTTGCCTACTTCCACCTTCTCGATGTAGTGCTTCTCACTGTTGGGGTGCGCGACAGCCTCGATGACCTTGCCGACCCGCAGGTCGAGCTGCGCGAACACGATCGGCGAGCTGTAGACGTCGGACTTGACCATCTTGGACGGGCTTGGTTGGTGGGGCTTGAGTCTTGCTGAGGAGATTGCGGAATGATCTCGAGAAAGGAGCTGCCGGGGCGAGAGGGCCTCCACTTCAACACACCCTCAATGCCCAAGAGAGGAGCCTGGTACGTACCTGGACGGTAGGGACGAGGAGCTTCTCCCTCGTACAGCGTTGCCCATAGAAAAGAGCAGTGATGTGAAAAAAATGAAGAAGAACAGCGCGTGGGGGCATCAACCAGTTGCTAAAAAGCAACTTCAACCGGCGCGTCTCTCATTAAAATGGAGAGAGATGGTTGGTTGAAATAGGCTTTGAAGTGATCTGATTGGGTCACGCCAATAGATCCTGGCTGTGCCGAGCGAAGAGCTCTTCTGCATCATGCACAAAGAATCCTTGATGGCGCATTGTGTGGAAGGTTGCAGTTGAAGCGGCGGTCGGGGGAGCGCGGCCAAGAAGATGCTCGCAGCCACTGGTTGTTCTCTCTGTTTGCTCCATTTTCACTGACTGGCCAACGGATCTCTTCTCTCGGGAAGTTCGTGGAGATATACTGTACCGGTAAATGCTGTACTTGGTGCTTCGCTTAGAGCAGCAGAGGCTAGGAGTCATGAAGCTGCATAGAGAAGAGCTCTCACTGGGCGAAGACGCGCGTGGCCATGGTGCTGCTGCCGCGCTGCATTGTCGACGGCGTTCGAGAACGTGGGATGTCGCGAGTTGTCGATTTTCTTTGTTGAAGCTAGCCTTGCCTCTAAGACTTGATATATGTTGAAGTTTGGAGGCGTTCGAGAACTCGTCCATGCGCTTTGTGGCTCAGTTGAGTAACATGGTGAGCTTGGCGAGTTCCGCATCCTCATTGAGGGCACCGCGAGAATGCTGCTTAGGTTAACTGCTGCTAGTGTTCATATATGCCAAGCCTCTTCATCTTGGCTGTCTGGTTGTCCGTTGTTGCACTGCGATCTCTGAAGCAGGTCAGTGGTTGACAAGCGACTTCACTACTGTACCCTGCTGCCCACTCGCCCCGAAGGACAGTTTTCGGTGCCGTGCCAAGAACGATGCTCTTGGTTTGCGTCAGTGGAGTGAAGTCCCAGATTTTTGCTGCGCCTCCAGATTGCATGAAGACAGACGAGTGCTGTGGACGACGGCGCTGACGAGTTGCTGCCGCTGAGGCGACCTCTCCTCTCTACAGTACCGTGCTGTCGACGAGGCCGCAAGACTTTATTTTCTTCAGCATCTCCCTTTGCCAGGGCAGCCGCACGCTTGCGCCCAGCCCAGCACTAGCAGCAAGCGCGCCGCGCTGCTCGGTGAACGGCCGAGATCTCCATGTTCAGCGAGCCACGCAGCAGCGTGTCGAGCAGGAATTTAAACAACCTCTCAAAGTTTATCGAAGGGGGAGATGATCATAGCGAAGAAAAAGAATCCAGTTCACATGCGACGGGAAACGGCTTCCGTTTTCTGGACAGTGCGGTTGTCTTCATGTGGTCCACACTGGTAAGAATACTGTGTGTCTCCTGAATAGAAGGCCAATTAGTCCCGTGAATTCGCGCGCGAAAAAGTTGGGAATTGGGAATTGGCAATTGGAAATGGTGAAGCTGCGGCAACTACTCGGGAACCACCAGGAGGTGTACTATGAGTGCATGTACACGAAGCACAAGACGCAGAAAAGCAAGACGTGGCACGATGGATTCGTAGCGCTGCACGCGTCGCGGCGGATAGTGCTGTACGAGGAGCCTCCGCCGGAAGGTACGCCGGGGAAACCTCATTTCGAACTGAGAGTTGCATGGGACACTGATACAGGAATTGTTCATAGGCAAGGTGCTGGATGATGCGAAGATGAGCGTGTTTGAATGGGAGCGCAAGGACGAAGACCAGGTCTCCGTACCGAAGTAAGAGATGGTGCTTGGCGAACGCGAATACGAGTGAATGGCTCACGCAGGCTCGTGAGTGAACAGGTTTCTCATTGAAGTGATCAACGAGACACCGATCCAAGTCGGTGGCAAGAGCTCAAGCAGTCCATCTTCCTACGGTAACGCAAGCGCGAAAGCCGAACCTGTGGAAGCGCCAGTGCGCGTAGCTGCCCGTCCCGGGGGCTTGTCGAGAGGTCCCAGCAAGCCCAGTATCCACACCAAGTTCAAGAGCCCGATGAGCAGCAATGCTGCGCCACCATCCAACAACTCCGCACCGTATCGTGCGTCGCATCCAGTGAAACGCACGGCGTCTGGAATGCGCAAGGAATCCGCAGCAGAGGCAGATGCGTTTGACTTCGCGCGGAACCCCACGTCGCAATGGGACTATCAGCCCAACGCCATCGCCAGAACACGTACGTACACACGCATGCTAGTTTCATTCGATGGATAGCTCCACATAGACTGACTCGATTCATATTTGTTGTCGTAGCGGATGAAGTTGCGGCACTTTGGTTTGGCGACGAGTTATTCGATTAGTGTTCCAGTCGATTCCTGCATTCATAGATCGCTTTGCGCTTCTCACGGATCTTCGTACAATGCTTTGTGTCTTGCATACTGATGATGTCTTCTAGAGCAGGCGCGACCGAGTACGTGTGTTGTCTGTGCGGCGTTCATCACGGTGAGGCGTGGCGTGGCATGCTCTCCCAGGAGTCCTTGGCGCGCGAGAGAGCCTGTGAGTAGAGTCCGTGGGTGTCTTGGTCGATCGGCGCGTAGCCTCTCCTTCGCTGGATCACATTCAGCAGTCGATGCAGCGTCATCACCAATAGAATCGCGACGATCACCACCAACACATTCAGCACCAGCTCGCCCATTGTCGTCGACGTTTCTTTCCCACTCTGAGAATCATGTCAAAATGGACGACATTGATTGGCTGAAATGACGTTTCGTTGGATGTTTGTGTGGTCCACACTCCAATCGTTGGTGCTTGGTGTTTTGTTGGAAACAGCCAGTCGAAGGGGTTGCGTCACGACCGAATCCGCGCACAGGAAGAGCGCCAAAGTAACGCGATCCTGCTCTCATCTCCAGCGAGAATGCGACGATTCTGCCGCTTAAACGACGTCTACGCCTCGCGCTTCGTCACCACGGGATGTCGCCGCCCGCTGCTCTCTCCAGCCGTGTCGTTCTCGTCCGCTGCGTCCTCCCAGGAGCGGAGAGACGACGACGATCATGGAGACCACCTGCACCATCCGCTTCATCTCCAGCACGGCAACGACGGCTTGTTGGGGAATGAAGAAGACAAACAGTCGTTCGCACGGGAGTTTGTGAAGCCGCGCATGGACGCGACGTTCCTCGTGAACAATTACACGGCGCCGGCACTCGCAGCCGCCTACCAGGACCGGTGAGTTGTTATGGATGCATATTCGTACCCATGCAACTGAAGAGAACTGATGTGGATCAATTGACGCTGTGTAGAGAATACACGCTGCGTTTGTGTGCGGAGCTGCTCAATGAAGGCAAGCTGGAGGAGCTACGTGAAGTGCTGAAGCCGTACCAAGAGTTCTCGCTGGAAGGCACTGCGTCAAGCAAACAAACGCCGCTGCATTTGGCATTCAAGGCGCGCCACTTGGAGCGGATCCGCAAGCGACTCAGCCGCCTGCCTCGACAGATCACCAAGGCGTACACACGCCGCGCGGCCGTAGTGATTCCGTTGTGTATGTACGAAGGCGTACCGTCCGTGCTATTCACAGTGCGGTCGTTGTCAGTGGGGAAACACAAGGGCGAAGTGTGCTTCCCTGGCGGTATGGTGGACGACGACGATATCTCCATTGAAGGCACGTGTCTGCGAGAGATGAACGAGGAAGTGGGGTTGTCTCCAGAGGTCGTGCAGGTGCTGGGCATCCTGCGGTGCGACTGGTCCAGCGTCACCTCCATCACGGGCATCGCTGTCACGCCAGTCGTGGGCTACGTGGGGGAGATGAGCGACCAGTCCGTCGTGATCAATGAAGCCGAAGTCGAGTCGCTATTCACGGTCTCGCTGAACGATCTCATGAACCCAGACAACTGGATCCGTCGACCGAACGCGACGCCGGTGTTCACTGGCGGCCCTCACGTGGTGTGGGGACTCACCGCGTACTTGCTGGACATTTGCCTCACGGAAGTCCTGCAGGTGCAGCCCACGCACAACTGAGTCGAGGACAAGAGAGCTCGCTGGATGGATATTTAATTGTCGATGGAATGCTTACTACATTTCCATTTACCGATACGAAAACGTGTGATGTGGGGATTAAATAGGGGAACTTAACTTGCGGTCTTTGGGGTTTGCGGTGCCGCCGTGTACAGCGTGCTGACTCCATTCGTCGTCGCTGCCGTCTCCATCTCCAAGTCGCAGGCCATCGTGCGGCTTTCCTGGCGGCGCTGGCGCTTGATGAGCCTGCGTCGCACTCCAAACACGACCAGAACAACGAACACGACCCCGACAAGCAACGAGATTACCAGCACAGCCGTGTTGTTGCTGGTGGACTTGTTTGACGTCGTCGTGATGGTAGTACCGGTAGGCGCGGAGGTCACGCCGATCATACTGTTGTTGCCCATGGAGCCGCTTTCATTCACGGCGCTTGTCGAGTTTGTGAGAGAGGGTGAAGTCACCGTCACGATCTCTTGCATCGTGGTGGACGCAGTGCCCGAAGCACTGCTACTGTTGGACATAGCAGGAGCTACAGTCGACGCTAGGACTAGCGTGGCAGCGTTCTTCTGGTCGCAGGTCACGCCCTCTTCACAGTAGAGCACCACGGCCTCGTTGACCACGAACGACGTGTAGAACTTCTTGAGAAAGGTATCTCCCAACACCCAGGTCTGGCTGAAGTCTCCACTGGACGAGGACGGCTGGATCTCGACGATGAAGCTCCAGAGGCTAGCACGGACGATGTAGTCTGCCTTCTCGAGGATGAAAGTCTTGTCATCGAACGTGAGACGAAGCGTGGGCAGCTCCACGCTGTTGTCGCAGACGTAGAGACCTCCTGCCGCCACTTCTTGGCTGTCGATACATCCAGCGGGGATGAGGAAGTCGTTCGCCAGTTTGTTAAAGACGACTGGCGGCACGAGAAGCAGCGATGTACCCGTGTCGACAATGGCGCTGCAGCTCCCACCTGACGGGGAGGTACACGGAGCAATGGGACTGGATTTACCGATCTGGAAGCTTGTGATCCCGAGCGTCCAGTGGGTCGTCTTCTTCAGTGGTAGAGAGTACGGCACGAGGCCGTTTTGCTGGACGAGGTCGTCATCGACTTCGTTGATGAGTAGGAAAGAGCCCTTTGCACTGTCATTCGGCTCCAGGTAGATCGAAAAGCTGGTCAGTTTCTCAATGAGGAAACCCGCAGGCGACGAGTACGTCGCGAGCGCTCGGTATCCCAGTCCCAAGATGCCTTCGGAATCCCCCAGAAGTAGACTGTCTTCACCTGGTAGAACATTCGCGCCAACAGCAACGCCAACAGCGTAGCCGTCGACCACAAGCTTCCCAAGCTGGATCTTGGCGAGATCTCGGTACACACAGACATCTCCGGATCCGTACGAGATCACTGACGCGGTCTTTGGGCATTGCGTCACGCAGCGCGACTTGTCCACGTAGTAGCATGACACCCACACGTCCGTGGAGCCCGTGTCCATGATCAATCGGTACGTCTTGGTCTCGATCGTGATATCCGCGTAGTACACGGCGCCTCGGTACGATGTTAGACCGAGTCGGTACGGGTCAGCGCTGCCTGTAGCCGCATCGCGGAGCCCCTGCGGCGACGAGCTCAGCTGGCGACGCGTGCGGTCGATGCGCTGGCGCTGGAGCGGGATCCGCTGGCTGCCTGTGGAAGACACGGGCGACATGGAGGAAGGCGTCGAACGCACGAAGATGCTGGCGGAATGTGGAATGGAAGGGTGTGTGCGACATACAAGTTTCTTGTTCCTGGGTTTCCTCACGAACGAAGAGCTCCACAAACAACAGAAATCGTTGGGTTGTTCAGCTGTTCAGCGGAATAGAGCGTTCTGATTGGCAGAAAAAGTGATCTGGAGTGGGATGATGGCGGCGTTCCATGAGTTTGTTGGCGTTGCTGTTGGCTAACGCCGGACTGTGGGCTGGGGATCGTTGAAGTCACATCGCAAGTTCGATGCCATCGGGAAAAGTTGGCTATGTGGCGCTGGAGGATCGCTGGCTCAGGCTGAAAGGACACCACAGGAATCAGTGACAGGATACAACGGCATTGACCTGCAATGAGCTGGCTGCGAGTGGATTCAGACCCGTGCTGACTGTTGGCTGGGCGGTCGCAATTTGTCGCCGTCGGGCACAAACTGCGATCTGGTGGCGTTATGTTGCGGCAAGCCCAAGGGTCACTTTGTGAAAGTCAGGGCCACAAGATACAGCGAAAAGGGTTGCAGCCTTAAAATACCGATTTCTTACCGGTTGTTGGACTGGCGTGCACTGATGGGTGCACCACTGTTTTGGATTTTTTGTGCACTTCGTTCGATCTTTTTTGTTGGCGGGACTCGATTCGTTCCTCGCTCATCCAGCGTGGTGTTTTCTTGGGTGAGTGTTGGCGAATCCGAACGAAAACGCCAACAAACTCTCAACCCAGGAATCACTCGCGCGACCGACGCGACGCCTGCCGTCGTGTTCGTCCGAGATCGATATTGATATTGAAGCTTCTCGCGCGTGTCTCGTGAGGCGTGCGACTCTGATCCACGCGCCTTCGACTTTCCTTCACACCGAGCCTTTGTTTGTCCCACAAGGATGCCAATTCACGTTGCTTTCGCGGGTCTAGCCGTCGGTCTGCTGGCTGGACTGGGCCAAGCAACCGAGCCGGTCACGCTTCCGCTCCGCTGGCTGGACAAGCAAGCGTACGTCGCGAATGTCACCATCGATGGCCAGCCGACACTGCTCCAGGTCGGCACGTTCGGCTACGAGACGTGGGTCGCCTGTGGTCGCTTTGGCGACCGCACATGTGATACAAATCGAAGCGCTGGGAGCCTGGGTGTTGAAAATGGCGTCTTCGATTTCTCGTTTCTCAAGAGCAAGAAGCTGGCGATCGGCTCAGTCGAGTACGCCAACGCCGCGTCGATGCTACGAGCCGAATACAACGCGAGCACGGCCTCCAAGCTGCCGCTAGTGGGCAACGATACTCAAGGCGTCTTGGGCTTGGGACCATACAACGGTCTGTCGTGCAGCGATACCAACGGAGATTGCGGTAACGTCTCGCTGTATCTGTCCCGCAACAGTGACGGCACGGGTTCGTTCGTCCAGTTCGGAGGCGACGCTGGGTTTGCGGCGAGTCTCTTCGCCTCCTCGGTTACGACTCGCTACTCGTTGGAAGTGAGAACGACGGACGTGCTCGGGTGGCAGAACAAGCGCTGGTTCATCAGCCTTGTTGGGGTTCGCTTCGGGGATAACAAGCCCTTGTATCCTCGCATCTACAGCCCGCTCGAAACCCCAGGGGACGATGCCAAAGCCCTTGTGTCTCTGAACCACGCAACGTTGCAGATGCCTCCCGCACTCCACACGCGGTTCATGGCAATGTACTTGTCGGGATGTGATGGATACAAGAGCCTCTCTATCGGCTGGTACTACGAGTGTGATATTTCGTTGATGAACAGTCTACCACGACTCGGCTTGTACGTCGCGGACAAGGTCCTGTTCCTGGACCCGACGGATTACACGTACGTGTCAAGCACGGACAGCAAGAAGCTGGTGGTGCTCACGGCGTCCAGTGAAATGGATGGCTCCTGGATCATCGGCGCTCCGTTCCTTCGCAAGTTCCCGATGACCTTCAGCATCGAAAACAACACCATCGACGTCTTCTGCACTGTCGGCTCGTCATGCAGGATCCAAAGCGGTGTTCTGGATCGTCAGTTTGTTGATTCTCCTGAATGGAGCCTAGGTGGGAGTGGCAGCAGCTCAAGCGGAGGAGGATTTGGAGCGAGCACCACTTCTCGCCCTGCTACCTCGTTGCCACCGTCCTATGGGTACGCCCCAGTAGGCAACTCGACGATGTGGATCATGTGGATTGTCAAGAGCCTAGGCTTTCTCATGGTATTCATCCTCGTTACTCGTGCTGTGCGGAGGTGCCGGGGCAGACGTCAGCTAGTTAATCACGAGCTGGAGTTGGAGCAAGCAGGCCGCAATGGTGACACAGGCACAGTCGCGAGCGAGCGAGACCTCGAAGAAGCCAAGGAAGAACTGCGCCGCATGCAAGCCGAGGAAGAAGCTACCGCAGTGGCGATGGCAGTGAGTCTCAACGACATGAACTATGCTGTGCTCCAGTCGCCAGGAGGGCAACGAATGCCTCACACACCGACTGCCGGCAGTCGGACGTAAAGCTGAGGGCGGGAGTACCATTGACAGTACACTGCTACTGGCTTACGAGTTATCGTATCAAGTATCTGAATGCATTGCGTGAGTATTTATACTAACTTCGCTTATAAGCGAAGTTGCCATGAGAATCTTGCGAGCGATGGTCGTCAACTTCACATTCGATGCATTCACAAAGTTTAGAAATGAGGAAAACCTACTACATTAGGTTGGTGAGTGATGGTGTCTTTCTGAAAAATTGGTTTCGACGGTGATGAGCGCCAACGAACCCAACGAAAGAAAAGCACAGAACAACAAAACGCCAACAAAACACCAACAAAACAATGGGCCATGCAGCCAATACATCGGTCCACTTGCACCCAAAGACCGTTGGTGAAAAGCAAGCGCACATATCCCTCGACACTTACCACGTCTCGACGCCCCTCTAGCGCACTAATCGTCTCACCAGCTTCGCCACCCACACCAGTGCTCTGCGCGCGTTTCTCCAATATCGTTTGAGCTGTCTCCCGCCTTCCGCACCATGCGAATTCGCTGCGTTTCGATCGTTTCCGCAACACTCCTCGGCTTGAGCGTCGCCGTGGATCCTCTCATCTTGCCGCTCAAGTGGTTCAACAGACAAGCGTACGTGGTCGACGCCACCATCAATGGCCAGGCCACGCAGCTCCAGCTCGGCACCATGACCTCGGACGTCTGGCTGGCCTGCGCGCGGTTCGGAGCCGGCACTTGCTCGCCTGACAAGTCCGACGCCAGTATCACCGTGGAATCCAAGACTCTGTCGGTCACAGCAGCCACTGGCTCTACGCTGTCGCTGGGAACAGTCTCCAACACGCTCACTTTCCCGGACGTGACCCTCAAAATCGCCCAGTATCATCCACAGGACGCCAACTTCACGCCGTCGACGTGGACTTCTGGTGGACAAGTGTACTCGTCACCAGATTACTCGTCCGAACAGCCTCCGCTCGTCCGTACAGATATCCAAGGCGTGCTGGGCTTAGGCCCAAACAACGACGTCGTGCCTAGCGTGGGCAAGAGTTCTTCGCTGTTCGGAAACGCCTCTGTGCTGGACAAGATCCAGAGCTTTGCACTGTATTTAGTGCGCGAAAATGACGGCGTCGGCTCGTTCGTGCAGCTCGGAGGCGACGCAAACGCTGGTTTTGACCCGCTCATGCTCGCGGGGAGAGGACTCACGGCCCGGTACATGCTGCCTCTGCGTGGGGTGAGCAGTAAATTCAGTGGCAACCTGGAGAGCTGGGATGTGAGTCTCACCGGTGTCCAGTTTGGTGGCGATACAGCGCTGTATCCGAGAAAGTACGACGCCACAGAGAAGCCTGGAGGAGACGCGACGGCCGTACTGTCGCTGAACCACGCGCTGCTGCTGATGCCGTACGATGTGAAGCGGATCTTCGAGAAGAGGTACTTGAGTTCGTGTCGCTATGGGAAGATGGAGCCAGTGGGCTACTACTTCTCGTGCAATCTCTCGCTTCTGGGCACGCTGCCACGGATCAGCTTGTACGTGAACGACAAAGTGTTCTTCCTGGATCCCATCGACTACACTCACGTGTCCCCCACCAATTCCTCCGCCCTCATCGTGGAGATCTGGACCACTGGCAGCGACCGTACGTGGATCCTCGGTGCGCCGTTCCTACGCAAGTTCCCGACGATCTTCTCACAGTTGGCACAGACTGTGGGCGTGTACTGCTCGGCGGGCAGTTCGTGTCGATTGCAGCTCGACGCCTTCGCACGAGTATCCATCACTGACGAAGAGACTGGTAATGCTACCAGCGGAAGTAGCTCGCGTGGATACGGCTCAGCAGCCATGACTGCAATCCCTCCAACCAACTCCCCACCGTACTACATATACTCACAATCGCCACAGCTTCTGCCGTGGATCACGTGGATCATGGTGTTCGTGGCGACCGCTCTCGTGCTGGTCTTTTTGGCCGGACTCGTGCGGACGTGGATGCACAAACGCGAAGCACGCCGTCAGGGCTTGTCAACTCTGCCCACAGGCGATACGGGTACAGTCGCCAGTGAACGGGATCTGGAAGAAGCGAAGCGAGACCTGCAGCTGATGCTGGGCGAGGAAGATGCAGAGGCGACTCGCCAAGGAGAAGAGAGCTTCGTACCGCTGCAGTCACCGAGTGAAGCAACAACACGTCGGTTGTGAGTGTCAGTGCCACGTTGGTGTGTTTCGAAGTATGCTTTTTGAGTCTAATATATATGCCCAGTGCTGGATTTTCATGTGATGAGCCCCAGCACTTCAATTAGGCATGTGTCCGTGCCTGTGACGTGCTACTCACTATTGTCTCCGCCTGTCCCTCCACCAAGTGTCAGTGCAGAGAGCAACAAGTGGCGATGACACTGTCAACGATGGCAAGCGGCGTCATGGCGATGCCCAGCCCAGCAATACGGTAAGACCCGGATCGCGATGGGACGAAAGCTGAGCAGATAGCATGCCGCCCCGACGGCAAACGAAGCGAAAGGGGCGACTTTCTTCTCCAAGTTGGCATCAATGACGGCTCCAAGTCTTCGTTTGGCGAACAGATCCACGACTTCAAAGCTGCGAACATTGTTGAAGTTGAGAGTGTAGCCACGCCTATTGTCGTAAATATTGAGTTCTT
>JAADXI010000345.1:0-24741 GCA_023337615.1 Pythium brachiatum | reverse complement strand
TCCATGTTCCGTTCCCGTGAGAGGGCCCAAGCTCGGATTTCTCCTGCTCTCCAAGAAATAGAGACTCTCTATTTCTTGGAGAGCAGGAGAAATCCGAGCTTGGTCCCTCTCACGGGAACGGAACATGGAATGTTGCGCAGACTGCAGCGAGATTGCGAGACGGCAATCGGCTCGTGCTCCTACTGCTGTATGGACAGTAGCGATTGGAGCACTGCACGAATCGTCAAGCTGCACGTGCTAGCCCATTGGGCGACTCGCCGGCGCTTGAGAGCCCCGTGACGAGGCGTAGGCGGCGACCCGCTTGTAAATAAGTTGACGTCAGACTCCTCGGTGATGGTGACAGTACAGTTCTGTGCGTTCTCGCAAATCTGCAAATCATCACGCACTGTTCTAGCATCCGACAGTACATGTACTGCAGACACTGGAACTTCTCGATGTTTTTGGACTACCGGTACCGGAAACCTTCATTCACGCGGCTCCATGCAGTGCATGATGCAGTGTGTACAGTATCCAGCGATGTGACTGGAATGATCCGGTGAACTTTCTGAGTCCATCCTTCATCACTTCTGGTGGTCCCGCGTGCGTGTGTGAGTGTAGCCACCTGCAGTCCACGAGTCTGAGAAGAACCACGCGACTGGCGGATCGAGCGTCGTGAGTGGTGGCATGGCCACCCAATCACAGCTCGCCGATCGATCGTTTCACGATTCGAGGCCTCCTGAGCCATGTGAGGAGGCAAGATCTCAGCAAGTGGGCAGCGTTTTCACCCCCAGCAACAATCCGATTCCGTTCCTGAACCTGTACAATCAACGTGGTTTGTGTGCTGACAACCAACTGACTGCGGGCGATGTAGGAGGGGCTCTGCTGCGCCTGGGCCTGGAGGCGGAAAACCCGCTGCGAAACGCTGTACAGTACATTGTATGTGCACTCCACTTCTGAGGCCACGCTTTCCGCTTCCAAGGGTCCGCTGGACGCATTCCCACTTTTGCGCCGTCCAGCTAAGCCGACTCCTACCCAGTCTTCCCAAGAGAGCTTCACCATGAATACCCAAGACTTGCTGCTCCACATCGACGCCATGTGGGACGACGCACGCGACGAGAAGACCCTCCACGCCGAAGAGGTCACCACGCCCACCAGCACCGAGCCATTCTTCTTTGACGCGCAGCTCAGCTCCACGCCCAGCCCGGTGCAAGCCAACCACAAGCACGCACGCCGCAATCGCCAGCCCTCGTGGGCCATCGCCAACCAACTCGCGCACGGCAGTGTGGAGCCGTCGGAAGCGCCGTGCACGGAGGAGATCCCGTGGAGCGACCTGGTGTTCTGGCTGGGCAACGCCTCGGGCCAAGTCGAGTGCTCGTGCTCCACGTGCGTGTTCCAGCGCAGCCACGGCCGCGTCTCGCTCGTGGGGCCCGAGCACCAAGCGCACGGGCAATTGTACGTCGCGTCAAGAGTATACAGCCGTATCTCGGCCAAGATCCCCGTGGTGGCGATGCCGCGCATCGAGGGCGTCAACTGAGCGACGCGCTAGTCTCAGCGAATGGTTGAGAGCACGCCTGAGGACCACCCTCCTACTGCAGACCTCCAGGGCAGTGAGTGCTGTGTGTACCTCGGTCGTAAACCCCCTAAATTATTATTTCCGCTACTTTATCTCACGGCATCTGGCATCTCGAGATTCTCCTGTTCGGCTTGCGGCAGCAGCTCGAGACGCGTGGAGACGCAACTTGCAACCATCTCAGTTCTTATTCTTCTGACAGTACAGTAACGTTATGATACTGCGGAGGGAGCTCCTGCCCGGTCCAGTATGATATCTCCCCCGAGTTCTCGATCCTCCTCTGGCTTGCACGCTCTATTATATATATAAGTACCGATGAATCTCGAGGTCGTGATTCTCAAGACACAACAGGCCTGTGCTTTCTGTGTTCGGCCAATGGAAACCTGGGCCTGGATTTGCAGTGTATTACTGTAGTCTCGTTCTTCCCGTCTGTCAGCGGCTCCCAGCCGAGCCTTCCCGTCGGGTGTTCACAGTGGATTTGGTGACGAATGAAATCAACTCTTCAAGACGAATCTTCACAGTACCAGTACACTGTACTGCACAATGTCGTGAGAGTAGCGTCGCCGCGCCGCGAGGCTTCATGTTGACGGTCAACTGAGGCGGCGAAGGATGCAACATCACGTGTCAGATCGCCTGCGGTGCACATGGTTGATGGGGAGCAGCCACATTGCGCAGGATCGCTCACTGCGTTCGGCCAGTGGATTCCATGCACTACTGTAGTGCGTGAGCTCTCCCATATTGTAACGTTAGTACGATTCTGTCGAGCGGTCGTTTGCGGTGCCATCCTGATCAGGATTCCTGAATCGCGGTGTGCAGCACCGCCATGAATGAAGTGCAAACTGTGAACCCATCCACTCGCCACTTCCGGCGCTGTTAGATGCGTGAACGCTAATAGATTCCAGTGCTGCGAATGACCAGAGCAGTGGCCACCATCAGAGCAGTCGCTAACTGAACTTTAGCTCCCTTCAGTCTGAAGGGCCTCCCGAATCTTGGTGTGAACACGCAGAATCTCGTGAAGTCGTATCACCAGTGTAATCCAATTTTCCAGGAGCAGGGTAACACTGAGGGGAGACAGTCCTGTAGTAGCGAACAACATCAGCACTCGGACGATAGGAGTCCAGGCTGGCGCTGCGGCTGCCGCCCAGAGCCACGTACGGGGTTTGAGAAGGGGAAGGACTACTACAGAGAGTCAGCAAGTCCGCGGGAACTCAAGCGACCGACAGACCTCCGCGGTTCGCATCGTCGGCTCAGAGTATTCCAACCTCATTTCTTATCCCGCTCCCATCCGCTCCAACGCGCAACAAGTGACCCCAAGACGACGGGCTCGTGTTGTTATATCTCTGCGAACCACCACATCTTCCAATAACGTCGCGACAATCTCCTGCATCATGGACGCCCACGACCAAGTTCTGCTGCTCCACATCGACGCGTTGTGGGAGGACGTCATCGACGACAAGACTCTCCACGCTGAAGAGGTCACCACGCACACCAGCACCGAGCCATTCTTCTTTGACCCCCAGGCCGCTGACACGCCCAGCCCCACGCAGACGACTTGCCGCAATACACGGCGCATTCGCCAGCCTTCGTGGGCCATCGCCAACCAGCTCGCACACGGCAGCGTGGAGCCGTCCGACGCGCCCTGCGGCGAGGAGATCCCGTGGCATGAGCTGGCGTTCTGGCTGGGCAACGCCAAGGGCCAGGTCGAGTGCTCGTGTCCTAATTGCACATACCGTCGGCTATCGGCCAAGATCCCCATGATCGCGATGCCGCGCATCGAGGGCGTCAACTGACCTTAGCTGCTGGCCTGAGCCACACTGAACTGAACGCACCCGTGCTAAGCCTGGCGCCACGTCCGCCACCGCCACCGTTGTACACTAGCATCACGAGAAGACTGCAGCCCTGCCTGCAACCCCAAGAAATATTACTACGTAGTACATATAACGTCATCGAGACGCATTGGAATGGAAGGAGCTGACTAGTATTACTCTACCTCCTTTGATGAATGGTTTTGCTACTGGTATCTCTTATCAGAGGTATTCCAGAGGGCTTGAATAAAACAGGTCGACAAAGAAACATTCACCCTGTAAAGAAAACACAAATGTATAAAACGCTTCTTCAAGGTCGAAGTTGGCGAGAGGAGTGGTTCAGAACAGCGGAGCGGGGGATGGGCGAGCACCAGGTGCTGGCCCAGGTGCACAAGAGGAGGGTCAGTCGACATTGAAGCGTCGACCGTTGGATGGATCGGATCGGTGGAATCTGCAGTCTTTGAAATGGCACCAACACGTCGGACGGAACAGAGAGATGCCTTCCACTCAACTCCAACTGAAGCTGGGCTGCACACCTGAGAACAACAGAGAACTAGTACAGTGTACTGCTACTCGTGGCTCCACCACCACCAGCTCAAACACGGATTTGTTGGTGAGCTTGAAGTGCACCACGCACTCAGCCACCGTGGCTGAGCCACGGGCCTGGCGATTCAAAACAGTATCTTCTCTGCATGCACCAGCTGCTATTTTGGGAGGCAACCCCAACCCAGACCTTTATTTCTAATACCAATGGAGACTGTTGATTGGTCATATTCCAAATACCACCCATTCATTGGAGTAAATATGCTCTAGGATCCGCTGGGATGAGCTGACACATCACGCATTGACAAGACCGGGTCGCCTCCTGTCCAGCGCGCGGCCCGACCCGCGAGAACGACAAGCAGCTGACCTCGAAGTTGAGTTGAAGTGGCAGCACACGGTTAACAAGGAATCCTCGTCACTGCAGCGGCAGCCCCACGATCCGAACAATCACTCGATCATCCGACGTCAAACAACGAATACGAAGTACAGCTTATCGTCACGATCGACTAAGCTTCAGTACAATGTGGGTGGATCCACGGATCTGGTGAAGGCAGGAGCGTGGGCCTTCCTGTGCTTCTTTTTTGTTGAAGTTAGTGTGCCAGAGAAAGTCAGCGGGTTGCCAGCCCGTCTTTTTCGCCAGCCAACCATTGGCTTCTGTTTGTTCTGTCCTCCACGGTACTACCCAGATGGACTGGCTGGCTGCATGGATTCTCTCAACCCGCTCACTTCAACAAGCCCTCGTTGCTGTTTGAAACACTTGTTTCTTTGTGTATCAAACATATTCGAGGTCACCAGCCCTACCCCGTGCCGTTTACGACCAATCACAGGTGTGAAATCCGTGACATTTCGCCCCATCGTGCGGAGCGAGTGTGTGTTCCCCGCCCGCATGTTGATGTTCAGGCGGTCGGTGGTGTTGCTGCTCGTGGGCGGCGCTTGTTGCATGCGGGTCAGTCGCAATTTCCTCCCCCTTCTCGTTTCAACGGCGCGGACACGAGTGGCGCGCGGAGGCTTCAACGTCACACTTTGAAGTCACTCCCCGAAGCCCCCCCTTTCCTCTTATCCCCACCCTCTTCCTCGCTCTCTCCCACAAGCAACGTGAGAGAGATCGTGAGTGACTGACTGCCTGGACGACCACCATGGACATGAACGCGCTCATCCACCGCCAGCGCGGCGCCGCGCCCGCCTCGCTCGACAGCTTCCGCGCGTCCGCCTCAGGCGTGTCTCCCTTCCAGACGCCCAACATCCTAGGGCTGAGAGCGCAGCTGCCGTCGCTGCCGATTCGACTTGCGGCGCTGCATCCGTCGCTGGCCGCGGACCAGCAACCGCGCGCACCGTCGCCCTCCGCTGTGGCCGCGTCGGCGTCGCTCATCTCCTCGTCGGCCTCGTCGGGCCCATCGTCTTCGTCGAACCAGCAAGCGACTTCGCTCGCGCCGCTGCGCTTCATCATCCCGTCGTCTCATTGTTCCCCCGCGACGTATGCCAGTGCCAGTAATGTGAATGTCACCAGTGAGAGTACCAACGTCGCTATTCGTCCCGCCGGCCTGCAGATGCAGCAGGACCACTCGTCTGGGGGCATGCCCGCTATCGGCGTGCCTCGATCGTACTCAGATTCGTCCCTTCTCGGCCAAGATCTGCATGCGCAGCGTCTACACGCAATGCACCACCAACACAACCGCCCGCCTCCAATCGAGATCTCCCCGGCACACGGCATGCACGACATGGACGGTGGTAACTTGATGGACGACGCCAAGAACCGCAAGAGCCCAGGCAAGCGCAACCGTCTTGTGAAGAATCCTAACCGTTCCACCAAGAGCAAGGCCCGGCCAGGACTTCGCAAGGGCAAGTGGACCGAGGAAGAGGAACGCTACGCGACCCAGCTCACCAACTACTTCAAGGAAGGCCTTCTCCCTATTGAGCGCGGTACCATGCTGCGCCTCTACTTATCGCAGAAGCTCAATTGCGAGCCAATGCGCATCACCAAGAAGTTCACTGGTGGAGAATGCATCGGCAAGCAAGTGTTCCGTCCGTGTAGCCCGACGCCAGAGTCCCGCATCCGCCTGATGCAGGCGCAGCTGGAGTTGGTCGCACTGGAGGCTGCTTTCATCAAGAAGCTGAAGGAGAACAAGGAAGAAGTCCCTGGCCTCACCGACGACGTTGACTGCTCGCTGGCGCCTGGCGCGATCGCGGTGAGTGCGCGACCAAAGAAGCGCCGACCATACCAGAAGGAGGTCAAGTCTGAGCACGACGATGGTCGAGAGGCCTCTGGATTCACGTCGGATTCGTCCACGTCTTCGGACTCCACGCAACGCACTGCTGATGGCAAGAAGAACGGTGAGAACGTCGACGACGCGAACGCTGTGGGCTTGCTGTTGGGATTCTTCTACAAGGCGAGCAAGAACGAGGACGAGACAGAGCCAACGTCCAAGTCGAAGCCGGTCAAGCAGGAGGCGACCTCCACGACTTCCACGGAGCCAGAGCCCGAGTGTGACGACGAGCAGTCGTACAAGAAAGCTAACGACGAGCTCGCCAACTCGCCCACCAAGCGCATGCGCACGCTGAGCATCAGCCAGTGCCACACGGAGGCAATCTCGCCCAAGCGGTCGCGCGTGGGGTCCTTCAATCCATAGTTTCGATTGGATCTCCAGCAGCAGCAGCCACAGCTATACACACACGAGTGACCGTGGAGCGGACGGATATCCTCCGCGAGAAAGGCAGGCGCCTCGAACGAAAGACACGCGACCCGCAGTATTACAATCCTATCGTATGAACCCCCCCAGAAAAAATATAAGACATCGTCATGTACAACCAACGCCAGTGTGCTTTACTGTATTACGTTTAACGTAAAACGCCATCTTCAACCAGCACTTCAATGTAATTTCCGCGGTCCGCCCACTCACATCTTCAAGGTCGAAGTTGTTCTTTGTTCCGGCGCGATCTGCGTTCTCCCCAAAACCGTTCTGGCTCGCGCTCTTTTGTTCTCCCGCCACGTGGAAAGATTTGGGTCCCTGTGATGTTGCGTGAAGGTTTCTCGAATGATATGTCGCATGCAAGTCGCACGAAGGTCGCGCGTCCCCTCCTCCCCATTGACTTCAACCACCGGCCGTTCAGCATTCTCTCCCGCAAGAGATCCGTCCGTCGGACTCAGATCCATATCCATGGACGAGTTGCGCGTGACGCTGCTGTCGGACGAGCAGTCGTCCTCTGCTACCGCTGCTACGTTGCCTTCCAGCCTCATGCCATCGTCCTCCTCCACGTCCACATCATCGCTCGCGGCCTCGCGCTCGGCGCGCGTGCGCGACTTCCGCATCCGCGACAAGCGCGAGTCGGGCGATCTGCCCGCGTGGATGTTCCCCGCCGAGGGCGAAACGCGCGAGCTGCGCGTGCCAGAGGATGAGCTGCACGTCATCCGCGGAGCGCGTGATGCGCCCAAGCACCTGCTGGGCCAGTGGCCGTCCACCGCCATCTGCGGCAACGACATTCTCGCCAGCGTGCTGTACTCGTCGGGCATCGTGGCGGTCAAGGCCGGCAAGCTCACGCCTCTGACGCAGGTGCTCGTGTCCGTGGTGCTCTACTTCTTTCGCTATATCTACGAAGAGGCCGTGACCGCGATCCCGCTGAACGGCGGCTCCTACAACGTGCTGCTGAACACCACGAGCAAGCGCACAGCGGCGATCGCCGCGACGCTCGGTATCATCTCGTACTTAGCGACTGGTGTGGTCTCGGGCACGTCAGCGATGCAGTATCTCAACACGCAAGTGGAGACGCCCGTCGTGCTGGGTACAGTCACGCTGCTCTTCGCGTTTGCCGTGCTCTCGATCATCGGCATCGCCGAGAGCTCCACGGTCGCGCTCGTGATCTTCGTGCTCCACGTGATCACACTCACGCTGCTGAGTATCCTGTCAACTGTGTACGCGTTCCAGCACCCGGACGTGTTCTTGGACAACATGAAGACCGACTTCCCGAGCGTGAACATCGCGGGCGATGTGATGAAGGGCAACGTCGTGACCGCCATCTTCTTCGGCTACTCATCAGCGATGCTGGGCATCACGGGCTTCGAGACCTCCGCGCAGTTTGTCGAAGAGCAGAAGCGCGGCGTGTTCCGCAAGACGCTGCGCAACATGTGGGTCTCCGCGACCTTCTACAACATCCTCTTGTCGTGTCTGTCGCTGGCGGTGCTGCCGCTGGAAGGTCCCGGCGGCATCTACGAGAACCGAGACGTTGTGCTCGCGCGCATGGGGCTGGTGTCGTCCGGCAAATGGCTCCAGCGCTGGGTGTCCATTGACGCCTTCGTCGTGCTTGCGGGTGGCGTGCTGACGTCATACGTTGGCATCACGGGACTCGTGCGTCGCCTGGCATTTGACCGCGTGCTGCCCAACTTCCTCACGATCACCAACACTTGGCGGGGCACGAACCACTACATCATCCTACTGTTCTTCGCCCTCCAGTCGAGCCTTGTGATCATCCTCAACGCCGACGCGAGCGTTCTAGCTGGGGTGTTCACCTTCGCGTTCTTGGGCGTCATGTCGCTCTTCGCCTTTGGCTGCATGCTGCTCAAGCTCAAGCGTCAGGAGATCCCTCGCGATGTCCACGCACCGTGGTGGAGCTGCATCTTCGGGCTCATCATGGTGCTGCTCGGCCTCTTGGGTAATCTACTGGGAGACCCGACGATATTCACGTACTTCGCGCTGTATTTCATCGTCTTCGCCAGCATCATGTTCCTCATGCTGGAGCGCGTCTTCATGCTGCGCATCGTGCTCTACATCATGCAGCGCGTGTGTCCGTCGCGTAACCGCGGCGGTAAGAAGAAGCACCACACGGGAGCCATTGGCGGACGCACTATCGCCACGGTGCTGCAGAATATCCACCTGCCGCCCATCGTGTTCTTCGTCAAGACCCCAGACCTCGCGATTCTGAACAAGGCGATTTTGTACGTTCGCCAAAACGAACAGACCCACAACCTGCGCATCGTGCACGTGTATGAAGAGGTCCCGTTCGTGAACGAACCGCTTTCTGACGAGCAGCTCAGTCGTCGCGAGAAGCAAGAAGTCGTGCTCCACGATCTCCAGGACATGGTCGGCGTCTTCGACCTCATGTACCCCAAGCTCAAGGTGGACTTCGTCGCCGTGGGGGTCCCAGGCGGGACCTTCGACCCGGCGATCGTCGAGTGGCTCTCGCAGGAACTGCGCGTGCCGCCCAACATGATGTTCATCCGCCAGCCAGGCAACACGCACATCCACGAGGTCTCGAGGCTCGGCGTGCGGGTCATCACCAGATAGATAGACTGACACGAAAGTATAACCCACGATCATATAGAGTGTCACACGTCGCAGATCTGAATCATTCGTACTTAGGCGGAGCTGATCCCACGCACACCCAGCAGCTCCACCTCAAATTCAGCATCGCGAGCAACGCCGCAGGTGAAAATGGAGATGACCAAGAGCATGGTGCGTGCTGTTAATGGGCGGTCAACTACACTAGACGCTCGCGCTGTTCACTAAATCCATCTTCGTGTTGTGTGTGTGGTGCTGTAGATCGCGGGCATCCGTCCGCGCTCGCTGTTCGCGTCGGCTTCGCCCGTCGTGCTCACGCTCGCGCTGCTGTACGCGTCCAACGGCCCGCGCGCCGTCCTGCGCGTGGAGGCGCTGTGCGCTGCGGCCATCGCCGTGCTCGTGCAGATGCTGGCGAATCTCAACTCCATCTACTCGACCTTCCATCGCTCTTTCAATCCCATGCAGGCGTCCACAGCCAACGCCAAGGACAACAAGATCGTCATCAAGTGAGTGGTTGGCCTCGTGCCGTATCTTTTTACCACCCAATCTAACCCTCTCGTATCTACTCTCTAGTCTGCTCTCGCACAAGCTCGTGCGCATGTACTCGTGGCTGTTCCTCGTGTTGATCATGGTGTTCATCGGCGTCGCGCAGCTCTCCGGCCGCAAGAAGAAGCTTCCTGTCGCGGGCTTTTTCGCCACACTCACTGTGCTTTCGTTCCTCTACTGCCGCCACAGCAAGCCGCTCACTATCGTGGGCGTGCAGGAGTTGCTGTTCGGCTTGGCGTTTGGCCCCATCGCCATGGGCTCCACTGCCTACCTGCTGATCGGCTCCGTGCCCTTCGCCGTGATCCTCTACGCCAGCGCCGTCATGTTCTTCACGATGGCCTTCCAGATCCTCCAGAGCACCACGGACGCTCCGTTCGCGCGTCGTCTGGGCGTCGAATCATCGTCATTGGCGACTGCTCTGGGCTTCGACCGTGCCTTCCAGTGCTTTATCCTGTTCGTCACGGCGGCGTACGGCATCCTCGCCATGAACATATTGCTGCTGGGCCATTTCCCCAACCTCGTGCTACTGTTCACGATGGGCAGCGTGCGCGACATCAGCGACGCGTTCCGAGAAGAAAAGCTCAAAGACCTGCCCGACCGACTGGCCGCGCTCGGCGCACAGCTCAGCGCGGGACTCGTGGTGTCCATTTACATAAGCAGTCTCATCTAGACAGCGTCTCTCCACGACGAGGTCTCATGGAATTAAATAGCATCACTACAGAGCATACAGTTGATCACTCGTCGGTGGGGAATTGGTTGTCTCTCCGCCCGACTAGCCGCGAGAAAAACGACCAAGCAACAGAGGAGGATACGCGCGGCGTGGGCGGCATCGCAGAAGGTGTAGAACCGTACGCATGAGATGAATGGAAGCCTGAGCGAGTGGACTCTCGTCGTTTGAGGAACGCACGGAATGGACTGTTGGATGACGACGACGATGGACCTGACGATGTGGACGGTTCGACGATGGTGCCTCGTTTGCCTCGCCTGGTGGATCGCGAGACACCGGATCGCTCCAGCGCCTGCTCTTCCTCGCTCTGCATCGCAGCGGCCACGGCACTGATGCGGTTGATCAGCCACGCGTGCCAGCCGAGGAACTGCACGCCCTGCTCCAAGACCTCCTGGTACCACGTGTCGATAGTAGAGCGGCTGGATGAGTCGAAGCAGCGCTCGTGGAGGTTGTTCTCGTGGATGATGCTGAGAGCCGTGAGATGGAAGTAGTGGTGGAGCTTCTGGTGGGTCGCCATGGACGATGGCGTCGGCGGCACGCGCGTCTTATCACCAGCAGGCACGTACGGCGGCAGTTGTGCGGAGGGCGAGCCACGGTCTAGAAGGGAGCTGTGGCTCTTGGACGATTCACGGTCCTGCGTGAACCACTGCTCGTCCGCCATGGGGTCTCCGATCTGGCCATCTTCAGGATCAGCACCTAGGTCATCATCATCGTCGCCATCATCATCGTCGTCGTCGTCGTCGTCTTCGTACACCGCGACTGGTAGGTTTGCAACTTGCTCCATGATCGCTCGCTCTCGCTCCAGTCGTCCGCATCGCGACTCGGCTGTGAGCAGTTGCTCTTCTTTCTCGTGGAGCTCTTTCCAATGGGCTGTCGCATTCTGGTGGAGCTCATCGATCTCGGTGCGTAGCGTCCGGATCAGGTGTTCCGCCTCTTTCACCTCGCTCTCGAGACGCCTCTTTTCTCCAGTCATATTCTCTACTTGCTGCTTCAGCCTTGTGTTGTCGTGCTCCAGTTTCTGCACGTACAGCTTCTCACTGCAGGCCTCGTCGTCCGCCAGGTCGGCTTTCTCGCGCTTCTCCGACTCGGCCAGCGACTTCCACTTCTTCAGCGCTCGGATCACCGCCGTGTTGGACGCCTCGCTACTCTGCAGCTCTGCCAGCGACGCCTCCAGCTCCGCGATCCGCTGCTGCTGACGCTGCACATTCGTGCGCGAGCCGTCGTGCTGGCACTCGCACCGCGCCGCCAGCGTCTCCAACTCGCTACTGAGCTGGTACTTGAGTTCTTCCTGGCGCTTGCTCTCGCTCTTCCAGCTCTCCACTTCCTGCTGTGACAACTCATGGCGACGCCTGTACAGGTCCCGCTCCGCCGCGAGCTCTGCGGTCTCGGCCTCGTGCTGGATCTTGAGCGACTCGATCTCCAGGTGCAGCTCCTCGTTCGACTCCAGCAGACTCAGTCCGTACTCGGCCGCCTGGCGCGTCTCCTGTCATCATTAACACCACATCAGTCAGTTTGTTTGTGCTAGCGTGGCAATCCTATATGGTCAATGCAGTAGCCACGCACGCGCTCCTTCTTCTCCAGAAGCTGGCGCAGGCGCTCGAGCCGCGCGCGGTCGTCCACCGCCACGCGGCTGATCGTACCGTCGTCCCTATACAACGATATCTCCATGAGGACCTCCTGCATAGAACGCCTATCATCCTCAGCCCACGCACCCGACCACGAACTCCTCGTCTTCGGGGTTCGACTCCATGCTCTTGCGCGAGTACGCGCGCAGAAACGACCGCCGCTCCACGTCGCTCACGCGCGCGGTCGCCGCGTCTTCGGTCGCATGGAGACTGCTAATGCTGCTACTGCTCGTGGTGCTGCTGGTGCTGGCGTGGCGCGCGCTGCTCCTGTCGTGCGGCCGCTCCATTCTTCTCACGCGCGCGACGTCCGACGTCCGCTTGGTTATGTGAGACTCGTCACTTTGTCTTCACCGCTTTTGGACTAGAAACACACTAGCGAGGGAATGTCACAAACGTTCGACACACCGCCCCATCTGTTGTTGTATTTTTGGCGGATTTCTTGCAGGGTTTAGGGTTCTTGAATCAGCCTGGGGCAGAGACGCGAGATTCGGATATTGATTGTCACAGTACCTCGTTCGAGTGACTTTCTGTTTGATGGTAACGTGACCAACAAAACGGGTCTGGTTCGAATGCTGCAGATGCTTGTGACCCGACCCGACCCGAGCCAAAACCAACAAATTGCGCGGCAAGCAGCTTTTGGCGCCGGGGGTGACTCAAATCGAAGGCGAAAAGCGCAGATCGTTGGTGACGCCGTTAACAGGACTTGGAGACACGCGACGCTGGCCACGTATCGCATCCAACCTTGACATCTATCAGCAATGTCGACGATCGATCTCGTCGACGATAGCTCCAGTGAAGGCGCAGAAATGACGCCGCCATCGCCGCCACCAACGGTACGTCTTGTGGTCTAAACACGCGAGCCAACTCGCCAACGCCCACAACAGCCGTTGGTGCACCAACATGTCGGTTGTTGGAGTTGGTGTTGGCGATATGGATCGGCGTTAGACTTGTATGGCCGCAATTTGTTGGTGTTGGAGTCTAATTTTCGTTGGTTGGTTGTCCAACTTTTTTTGCTGTAGCGGCTGACGCGTCCGAAGCTCCGCACGCGCCGTGCGATCGCATACCAGGAAGAAGAGGAGGAAGACGCTGGTAACGCGGACGCCAGCAGCGACGACGTGGAGATGCGCATCGCAATGCCGTCGCGCTCAGCGGCTGCGGCTGCGGCTGCGTCTGCGCCGCGTGGTCGTGCGACTCGCGCGCGGGACGAAGAAGAAGAAACCGCGGACGCCTCGTATGAAGATCCAGAAGAAGAAGAAGAAGAAGAAGAAGAAGAGGACGACGACATGGATGACTTTGTGGACGACGAAGAGGAGGAGGAGGAGATCGTGGGCCGCCGTCGCAGCAGCCGCGCGCGCAAGAGCGTCCGCCGTCTAGCGAACGAGGAGGAGGAAGACGAGGACGACGAGGAGGACGACGACGCCGATTTCAAGATGCAGGTACAGCGCGCCAAGCGGCAGTCGGTGGCCACTGCGCGTCGCTCGTCTCGCACGCCGTCCACCGCGTCCACAGAGACGAGCAGCCGCAAGCGCAAGCGTCCGCAGAGCTCCAAGGCAAAAGCCAAGAGCAAGCCCAAGAGCCGATCGCGTGGCCCACGAACGACGCGCGGCAGCGACGAAGACGAGTACGTCAAGCACCAGAGCGAGAGCGACAGCGAGAACGACGAGTGGCTGCTGAGCGACACGGAGACGGTGGACAAGGGCGCCGAGTCGGACGAGATGGACGAGAACGCGTTCATCGTGGAGAAGATTCTGGCGCGCGAAGTGCACACGCGCAAGGGCTGGACGCGGCTGCGCGAGAACCGCACGACGCGCTTTTTGCAGAACGGCTCCATCTTCATTGACGACGAGGAGGAGGAGGAGGTCAAGAAGAAGGAGGAGGAAGAGGGCACCAAGAAGGAGGAGGACCAGCCAAAGACAGACGATGTGGTGGTGGTGGTGGTGGTGGACGGCCCGACGGCGACGCCGCAGCCGCAGGAGCGCGAGGAAGAGCGGTTTTTGATCAAGTGGAAGAACCTGTCGTACATCCACGTGAGCTGGGAGACGGAGAAGAACCTGCTGGACGTGGACCGCAACGTCAAGGGCAAGATCCAGCGGTTCCGCGAGAAAGAGCAGTTGGGGCTGCTGGCCGAGCGCATGCACAACGGCGACGAGTACTTCAACCCGGAGTTTCGTGACGTGGACCGCATTCTGGACATCCAGGACAAGCCTGGAGACAAGTACACGCCTGTGGACGACCAGGATGAGGAGGAAGACGAGGAAGACGATGAGCAAGGCGGCGAAAAGCCCAAGAAGACCAAGCTCAAGTACATGCTGATCAAGTGGAAGGCCCAGCCGTACGACGCGCTAACGTGGGAGCGCGAGGACGACGTCCACGACGACGCGGCGGTGAAAGAGTATGAGGCGCGGCTGCAGCGTGCAGCGATGCGGTACAAGCGCATGGCCACGAGCAAGCCGTACAAGAGCAACAGCCGCAAGATGCCCAAGTTCCGAGGCTACTCAGCGACCAACCGCCCGCCGTTCAAAGAAGGACTGGAGAACATGGAGCTGCGCGACTACCAACTGACGGGCGTCAACTGGATGCTATTCAACTGGTACCAGCGCCGCAACTCCATGCTCGCGGATGAGATGGGACTGGGTAAGACCCTGCAGACTGTCACGTACGTGAACCACTTGGCCGTCGCTGAGGAGCTGCCGGGCCCGTACTTGATCGTCGCACCGCTCTCAACGCTCGGCCACTGGCAGCGTGAGTTTGCAAACTGGACGAATCTCAACGCTGTCGTGTACCACGGATCGGCCGACGCGCGAAAGATGATCCAAGAGTTTGAGTTTTTCTTGACGGCGGACGAGTACAAGCGTGTGGTGCAGAAGGATTCGTCGGCGAAGGGTGGCAAGCTGCCCAAGCCCCAGGGCGGCACGTGCTACCGCTTCGACGTGCTGATCACGACGTTCGAGATGTGCAGCGCGCCAGATTTCGCCAAGTTGGCGCGCGTCAAGTGGCAGTTGCTGGTCGTGGACGAAGCTCACCGTCTCAAGAACCGCAACTCGAAGCTCACGCTCACGATCAAGAAGAACTACGCGTACGAGAATATTCTGCTGCTCACAGGCACGCCACTCCAGAACAATGTTGAAGAGCTGTGGACACTGCTGCACATGCTGGACGAAGACCGGTTCGATTCGATGGACGACTTCATGCTCGACTACGGCGAGCTGAAGGATATGTCGCAAGTGGAAAAGCTCCACGGGGAGCTGAAGCCGTTTTTGCTGCGGCGTATGAAAGAAGATGTCGAGAAGTCGCTTGCGCCCAAGGAAGAGACGATCATCGAAGTCGAGTTGACAGTGCTGCAGAAGCAGTACTACCGCGCGATCTACGAGCAGAACACCGAGTTCTTGGCGCGCGGCATGAAGCGTTCGCACGCGCCGAGTTTGATGAACGTGCTGATGGAGCTGCGCAAGTGCTGCAACCACCCGTTCCTCATCCGAGGGATGGAACAGCGCGAGGTTGCGCGTCTTCGGGAGCTAAAAGACATCGCCAGGGAGGAGATCGAACGCCAAGCGATGGAGCTGCTTGTCACTGCGTCGGGCAAACTGATTTTACTGGACAAGCTGCTGCCGCGTCTTCAGGAGAATGGCCATCGTGTGCTGATCTTCTCGCAGTTCAAGATCATGCTCGACATCTTGCAGGATTACCTGCGGCTGCGTGCATATCGCTGCGAGCGGATTGACGGCAACATCACGGGTAACGACCGCCAGGCTGCTATCGATCGGTTCTGTGATCCTGCCAGCCAAGCCTTTATCATGCTTCTCAGTACGCGCGCTGGTGGTGTGGGTATCAACTTGACTGCGGCGGACACGGTCATCATCTACGACAGCGACTGGAACCCTCAGAACGATCTGCAGGCGCAAGCGCGTTGCCATCGGATCGGTCAGACGAAGAGTGTTAAGATCTATCGTCTGCTGACCGCAAAGACGTACGAGCTGCACATGTTCCACCAGGCGTCGCTCAAGCTCGGATTGGACCAGGCGGTTCTCGGCTCGATTCGCGACCGCGAGCAGAATGGCGCGGACGCTGTGGGGAAGACCAAGCGGCCAAACGCGCAAATGTCCAAGGACGAGATCGAGAATCTTCTCAAGCACGGCGCGTACGAGATGTTCAAGGAGGACAAGGACGGCGAGGCCGAGGCAGCGAGCAAACGCTTCAGCGAAGAGAGCATCGACCAGATTCTGAGTCGAAGTACTAAGATCATTCACGACCCCAAGGCTCCAGATGATGGCGAAGCAGGCAATGGCAAGAAAAGTCTGATGTCTTCGTTCTCCAAGGCAACTTTCGTGAGCTCCGACGACCCGGACGCGCAGGTCGCGTTGGATGATCCAGACTTCTGGACCAAGGTGGTCGGTCTGCAGCAACCGGAGAAGGTCGAGCCGTCTCCCTTGAAGAAACGCCGGTGTCGCCGACAGGTCAAAACGTATCTGCAGGAGGACAGCGCCGACGAAAACGACAAGTTGACGAAGAAACGCGGTCCTGGACGTCCACGAAAGTCGGACGATCACGAAGAGTTTGTGATCTCGTCGTCTTCTGAGGAGGATGATGAGGAGGAGGATGATGACAACGATTCCGTCGCCACGGACGAACTGGACGACTTTGAACCGGGCAGCAAGATGAGCAAGAAGCAGAAGAAGATGCGCCAGTCCAAACCGAACCACCAAATCCAGCTCTACGTGTATCAAGAACGGATTGGAGAGCTGCTCACCACGTTCGGCTACGGTCGGTGGGACGACATGGTCGCGACACAGGCTTTCTTGGGCAGGTACCCTCGCGAGGAGCTCGTGGCGTTTACGCGCGAGTACATCGCCAGTTTGATCCGCGTTGCCGCTACGTCATTCCTCGTGGCGAGACAGTTGCCACCACCGCCACCACCACCACAACCGACGGGCAGTTCGGGAATGTCAGCGATGCAACCGCCGCCGCCGGCGCGTTATGTTCCTGCGACGAAACAGCAGCTGGAAGATTGGCTCGATGGATTCGCGAACAAGTACCGGATCGTGGAGACGCTGCTGACGGACCTGTCGCTTTTGCGCTTCAGCGAAATCCCCATCACGTCCACGGGACTTCCTCGCAGAGCTTCGAGCGTGAAGAGCGAGCGTGATGCAATGGCCAAGCTGCAGCAAATCGACCGCATGCAACAGCTTCAGATATTTGTGCGCACGCAAATCGGACCCATCGAGCCGATGATGGAGTTACTGCGCCGTTTCCCCAAGGACCAACCGTGGAACCGAGTTCAGGACATGCTCATGGACCTTGAGGTGCCTCCGCCTCTGCCGGTGGCGGACAAGTCGCCGCCTAAGGAAATGGAGGTGCACCCTATCGTGGATACGACTGCCCCACAGATCACCAATGCTGCATCGTCGGAAGTTGAGACCAAAGAAGCTGATGGTGAACAGAAGACTGAAGGTGAACGGAAGACTGATGGTGGACAGAAAACTGAAACAGATACGACGGTGGCCAAAGACACGACTGAAAATGTTGAAGCGAAGGATGGCGAGGTTGAAGCCGATGCAAAGGGTGAGGCTCAGGAGGATGGCTACAAACCTGGTGCGTGGCTGACTCGCGTGGTTTCTCGTATATTTGGCACTGCTACAGCTGAAGACAAGGAGAAGTCAACAGTGGAGGATGTAGAGCCTGAAGCCAAGGTGCCCATCGAAGTGGCTGCGGAGGCGACCAGCACAGAGCCTGAGGTGACCGCTAATCCGTCCGATGCAGAGACACAGAAGGTTGAGGTAGACGTGAAGCCGGCCGAGGCCGAGATGAAACAGGTTGAGGTGGACGTAAAGTCTGTTGAGGCTGAGGCTCCACCGCCGGTCGTAAGCGAAGCCAAGCCCATGCCCCCACCTGCTGCTGCTACGATCACGGATGCGCAACTTCGAGCCACGATGAGCCGCCTTCAAGCACTTCCAGATGTGGGCACTGCGCTGGCGGTCGCGCCGTGGTGGGTGTCGATCATCGACGACGTGCTATTGCTGCTGTACGTCCACAAGAACGGCTGGATCAAGGCGCGCGCTCTGCCGACAAGTTTGGCGAAGGACGACTTGCTGTTTGGCAGTCGTGCTGCTCCGTATGAAGCTGTGATGTGGCCGTCGGTGTTCGTGCTCAACAAGCGCGTGCGAAGCCTGCTGTCCACGTGGACAAACTTCCGGCGGCTCTCAGCCCAAGCCAACGCCGTGCTGCTGCGACGCCGCATGAAGAATCCACCGGCTCAAACGGCTCCAGTGCTGGCCGGACGCGTTCGCGTTCCGCCTTCTCTACCTGCGAGCATGGGTCCATCGCCATCGACTTTGAATGTGAGTGTGGAGCTCCGGCAAGATCCTTCCCTTCGCGTGGCGGAGCCCACACAAGATCTGGCCAAGCGAGGGCGGTTCGCGAAGATCGTGTACATGTTTGGCATTCCCGACACGCGCTTTTGCACGACAGACAAGAGTCGACTGGAAAAGTGGCGCCACTTCACGTCGGATGCCCAGCTGAACCTTGGCGGCTGCTCTCTGGTCGAGCTCCGCGCTGAAGTCGAGGACCTCGAACGCTTTTGTCGGCTGCGGGCATCTTTCCGAGGCGACCCGGCCAACGCGCCGATGCCCCCGATGCCGGAGCCGCGCGTGCGATCCATCTTGGGCTCGAGACGTGGCGACTGGAGCAACGTGAACCACTACCGAGCTCGCCGCTTGGTCCAGCGCATCAATCTATTCCAGATCCTGCGGACCGAGTTGCTGCTGCTGCCGAGCAAGCAGCTCGTGAGCGTCGTGAACAGAGTGGTTGACGACATGAGCAACGCTGACAAGACCCTGGCTGATCAATACCCGCCGTGGTGGGAGAATCCTCGCCACGATGTGAAGCTTATGCAAGGCGTGGAGTACCTTGGACTGGACGACTACTTGAGCGATGTGTGGAAACTCAAGCCATTCGCGGAGTCGAACCCGTCGGGCGTGTTCCCGTCAGCCACGTGGGTCGAAAACTACGTGTCCACCATCGCCACGCGTGCCCACGACCTCCTCGTGTCGCTTAAGCGTAAGCAGCAAAAAGTGAAGGCCGACCGCGAGCGGCTCAGCCAGCTCCCGCAGATCCAGCAGCAGCAGATCCAGCAGCAGCAACTCCAGCAGCAGCAGCAGCGGCTCGAGCAGGAGATGCAACGCCGCCAGATCGAATTTCAGCGCCACCAGCTACAGCAACAACACCAACAGGCGTATCAGCAGCAAGAGGCCATGCGACAGCAACTGGAGGCTCAACTACAGCAGCAACAGCGGCAGCAGCAGCTTCAGGCTCAACTGGACAAGCAGCATCCTGTTCAATCCGAGCCGGCATCGGCCGTGGAAGTGCACCAGCGAGTCGTTGATATCTACGGCATGCGCAAGGAGGACCCACAGTACTCGCCTGGTGAGCGAGAGCGTAAAGCTGAGAACACACACGAGCACGAAGCAGTGACGAACGAGTTTGCTGATGCGAATGACGTGGTGATGATTGAGGAGGCAGCGGAGGTGGAGAACAAGCGCGAGTCGAAGGCGAAGACGACGATCGAATCGATTGTGGAGCAGCCCAAACCAGCGGAGATCCAGGCATCGGCGCGTGATATGATGAACTCGCTGAAGGAAGTGCGGCTGATGAAGAGCGAGGACCCGTACTACTCGACTCGAGTCGGTGCGATTTGGATCGAGCAACGGAAACGTGACTTAGCCGCAGCGGAGGCAGATCTGACCAAGACTGAGCCCAGTACAAGCGCTGCGGTTGCGACGACCAGCGTGGTGGACACTCCAGCAGAGAGGAAGGCGGCGGACCTGATCGAGTTGGACGACGACGAGGATGCGGAGCATGATGCAGAGAAAACTGGACACGCTGGCGAAACCGCGGAGCAGAAGGCAGAGGCGGAGGTGAAGGATGAATCCGTCCAGACCACGCCGCCTTCGCAGCCGAACGCCACAGCGTCAGCAACACCACAGGCTGTTGCCTCAGAGAACAACTCCCCACAGAAGCCTGTTCAGCCTTCCACCACGAGTGATCAGGACGAAGACGCAGACGCTGCGGCGAGTGGCGACGACAAAGCGATGACGACGCCCGCCAAGGCTTCTCGTGTGGCCTCCGCCTCGACGGACGCCTCGCCGAACGGCTCAGTGAGCTCGTCCGGCCAGAAGCGCAAGCGCGTGCCGCGCGCGTGGGAAGTGATCGTGATCGACGACTCGGATGACGAGGACGAAGACGACGCGCCCGTGGTCAAGCGCACGACGCGCAGTCGGCGTCGGCGTCGTGGCGAGTCGCTGGCCGACGGCCTTTAAGACCCTGTGGTCTCCAGTAGGAAAGCATGACAGCACGCACCACTCGAAAAAACGTAATGAGAAATGGAAGTTGTATTTTGGGGGAAAAAGAGAGATCATCGTGTCTACGCTAATAGGGAGCTAAGCAGTCCTACATGACCGAGCAGCGCGATGCGAGGCCGCCGGCCTGCGCTCCTGGCTGCTGGAGCGCCGTCATGCTGGCCGCGGCGGCGCGCAGCTTGGCGTAGAGCGGCGGCACGAAGCCCGGGCAGCGCGGGTGCGCGGTGACGCTGAGGATGCTGGCGTCCAGCGAGCGGAAGGCGTCCTGCAGCGGCGGCGAGATCATGTAGCGCACGCGCAGCTGCTGCCAGAAGAGCATCACCAGCAGAAAGTTGCGCGCCGGCGTGAGCAGCTCAAAGAGCAGCGAGATACCAATAGCCACCTCCACGTTGGCGGCCACCTGCGGCACGCGCAGGTTCAACCGCGCCCACTTGGACGCTGTGGGCAGCGACGCGAACGTCGGCTCGCTGAGGATCGCGGCGGTCAGCGGCAGCAAAAACTTGGTCGTGGCCGTCTGCACGAGCGGCGCGTTGTGGAGCTTGAGCACCTGCAGCAGACTGGCGAGGTACGCGACCAAGTGCACCATCTCCACGAGCAGCACGGGCACCATAGCGAGTCCGTAGGGCGCCGAGACCCAGAACACGAGGCAGTAGAAGAACGCCTGCACGGTCGGGTCGAGCACGAGCCGCTGGCCGTAGGCCGCATTCCACTGCGGGCGGCCGTGCGTGAACAGCAGGTAGCTGCCGTAGTTGAACAGCGCGATCTTGAAGAACGTGGTGAACGCCAGTCCTGCCGGCAGCATCAGCGGCAGCCAGTAGAGCACGAACAGCAGCACGAGCATGGAGCGCAGCGCGAACTGCAGCGCCTGGAACATGGCCGTCTTGTCGCCCGCCACGAACTGGCGCAGCGTCTTGCTGCCCACGCTAGGCGCCGACGCCGCCGCAGTACGCGGCGCTGCTGGGAAACCGGTTGCAGCTGAGCCTGTTGGCGCGCTCATGCGCGTCTGCACGGCCTGCAGGCCTTCACGCAGCGCGGCGTTGGTCGCGTCCAGCTTGAGCCCGTCCGAGTACGCGCGGAACGCGTCCGGGAAGCGAGAAAGTGCATACAGTGCGGCACCTTTGCGGCTGTAGCCCTTGACGAAATCGCGCTTGAGGTTGATGCACTTATCGGCGTCGGCCAGCGCGCTGCTGGCGTCGCCCAGCTTCAGGTGCGCGGCCGAGCGGTTGGAGAAGTACACGTGCGGCTGGCCATTGGACGCGTCATCTCCGCTGGCGACAGCGCGGTCGTGGAGCGCGATGGCTTCAGTGAAGGAGGCGACGGCCTCGCGGAAGTTGCTGGCGGCGAACGCGCGGTTGCCGCGGTCTTTGGCTTGCTCGGCGGCCATGGTGGAGAGGGAGTGCTTCTAGATGCGGGAATGCAGTGTGGTTGCAAGTGAGCTCCCGTGAGTTGATCGGAAGTGACGCGGCCGGGTGGAGTGAAGGGGAACTTTGTGCGAGTGGATACCGGTGAGGTACCGGTATCACTTCTAGTTCACGGTACCGTTGTTGTTGGTCTGAATCAAACGTTTGATTGATGGAATGTGATGTATCAATTGTACGGGTTGTAACTTCAATGTGTTGTCTAGATCAGTACATAGCAGAGCCCGCGCTCTTCCAAGTTGAGATGGCAGAGCGACGGCTGCGTTGTTGTATACTATGACGCCTGCTGAGTGTACCACGTCACAGGTTCTGTGGTCGACGCCTCATGCGAACGCGGAGGCGTCTCGCTGGTCTCTATACCCGGCGGCTTGCCCTCGCCACCGTTCGCACCCATCGGGCGGCCGAGAGCTACGAGGCGGAGCACTTGACTGTACTCAACAGCAGTGCCGTTGAGGTTAAAGAGCAGCTTGGCGACGCTGTTGAAGCGGAAGAACGACAGGTCGAAGGCGAAGCGCCGCAGCACGAGCCGCACGTCGACCACTTCCAGCAGCCCCATCTTGGTGCAGTCTCGGTCTTCAAACGCCTGCTGCAGATCTGTGAGTGTCTGGTTGTTGCTGGCCAAGTGTGTGTGGATCGTCTTCACCAACTCGGCTCGCAGTTGGGTAGTGACGGTGAAGTGGCTGATGACGTCGCCCAGCGCCTTGTCGTCGACGCGCACGATCAACGAGACGAGCGTGAAGCTGCGCAGCATCCGCGGCTGGAGCACGCACATGTTGATCACCAGCGGCAGCGGAACGAGCATGCAGCCCGCGTAGCCAGCGCGCGTGTAGACTTTGCCCATTTGGAACAGCACGCACTGGCAGAACATCGCGAAGTAGAACGCGTTGAGCATGAGCCAAAGGGTCACAATAAAGTGCCACACGCGCCGCGAGAAGAGTTTGACGTCAATCGGCTCCGCGCCTCTGTTGTCAAGAGGCTGCCCTTGTTCCAAGTGCGGTCGTGAGGCTATAGCTTCCGTGAGCGTGCCATGAAGGTGAGTGCTCGCTGCTTGAGGAAGGAGCGTAGTCGGTGGTGGTTCTTACGGTGCTCCTGCTCACGCACCAGCTCCATCCGCGCAATCGCATCCGCTGCGTGTTCGTGCACGTAGCTCGCCGTGTTCTCTTCCTCTCTGGTGATAACCCTCAGATACTCGTACCGTTCGTTTTGTCGGCTAGCTGGGATGTCACCAACAGCGAAGCGCACTAACTTGAAGTAGGCGGTGACGAGCACGTGGACGAGCACGGAGAGCCACGCAAAGATCACGAACGCTGTGACGATCGCGTCGTGCTCGTCGCCGACGTCCACGTGCTTTTGGAGCATGTACGCAAAGACTTCAAAGCCCCAGGTCACCAGCAGCAGAATCAGCCACGTGAGCACCTTGACCTCGATCATGTGCGAGATCTGGTTGTCGCGCACCTGGCGCAAGTACTTGGAGAAGGGAAACAGCTCCGGAAGCCCGTAGTGGTGTGGCGCAGCACGCGCGTGCGAGCCACTTCCGCGATGTCCCCCGGTCTCAACGATTTTTAAGTGTGCGGTGGGACCAGCAGCAGGAGAAGGACGTAGCAATGCGAGACGTCCACGATGACCGTGGTGGATGCAGCGCGGTGTGGTCGATGAGATGCGTCGTGCTGATGAGCTCGGCCTTGTCCACTTGGATGTTCTTACGCCGCAGCCACAAGAAGACGAAGGCGGCCTGCGTCACGAGCCCCAGCGCCATGAGGAAGATAGTGAGGTCGGCCTGGAACGCGATGAGCGACGGTCCGTAGGCGTCGACGCCCGGCATCTCCTTGAGGATCTTGACCCCGAAGCCGATCAGCCCGAGGATCATGAGCTCGCCGAACACCTTGGTCATTATCTCGTGGTACTTGGGGAACTTCTTGAGATGGTGGCTGAGTTTGTGGAGACAGAACTCGAGCGCGACGATCCAGAACACGAGGATCGAGAGCATGGCCAGCACGCGCCACACTTCCACGGTGTCGCCCACGCGGAACAGCGAGTCGCTGGCGTCACCCGCCATGATGGGTGTTGAAAGGTGGAGCGCTACCCAGGAAGTGAGCTCTTCATTGCGTTGGCGATTTTAGTCTCGATGGCGTTTGTTGGCGTTGGCGAGGTGACGTTTCAACAAATGTGATATGGTTGTTCTATCAGTACATTGAAGTTGTCATCTTGCTTAACTTACTGATATTGAGGAGATCCTCGCTGCAGGGTCCGCCCACCCAGACGCATGATATGCCGACATGTGGATTTCACTGACCAACGAACCCTGTAATCAAGTGATTCCGCTGCATCCTGTGCGTCAACCGTGTGCTTTGTCGCGTTCCTTAGACCAGCCCAGAACGCAAGATAGATCTGTTCTGGCAGAGCAGGTTCGGTCGGGCTACTGGATCGCGGAGGCGGATCCAGGCAGGACGATAAGTGTTCCGGTGACGGTATTCTATTTTTCTAGCTCAAAATAATGATCGAATGCAGCCGTTCGTCGACTAGATGCGCATGTATTGCATGTGGCCGGGTGAGGAGTCGCCGGGAGCAAATGTGGCGCTGCTGGTCACCTCTTCAAAGTCGAAGCGATACAGCGAACTGGCGGCGCTCGACTTGGCGCGAAGCAGCGCCTTGTTGCTGCGGGGTTTCGGCGTGGCCTCCGCGATGTACGGAATCTCGCCGCTGTCCGGGAACCCGAAGCCTGAAGAGAGCGGCAGGCCGCTGATCTTCATCGCCGACGCCGCGAGCGAACGCATGTCGTCACTGCGTCCCAGTTCCAGCAACCGAAGCACCTGCGCGTACTCGATGGCGATGCCATGGAGATCAAACAGCAACTTGGCGACGCTGTTGAAGCGGAAGTACGACAGCTTGAAGCCGAAGCGCTTGAGC
>JAADXI010000344.1:0-24806 GCA_023337615.1 Pythium brachiatum | reverse complement strand
CGGTTTCGCTAAATGCGAGCCAAATCGTAGCGACGTGAGTGTCCACATCAGCATCAGTGAAGACCTTGGCCATGCTCCACCCCACGGATGTCAACGTTGGCTGCGTGAGGTGGACATCAATCCACCCCGAAAAACTGGAGCGTACTCGTCACCCGCGGCTTCGAAGTATTAGTAGACGTCAGTGTCTCGGTGAGTGCTCCGTTGAGCTGCTCGGCTGTCCACGGCCGGTAGTACTGACGCGTGAGCACGCGCCAAGCTCGCGTCTTCGCCTCCCAGTCGGCACTCGCTGCTGCCTCCTCGACTATGGTCGATAGCGCGACAGTAGACAGTCCGTACTCGGTTTGAACCCGCTGGAGCTCGTTTTTTTCTTGCGTGAGCCGTGTGAGTTCTTGATTGAGTGGGTGCACCCGACGCAGGAAGCCGCGCAGTCGCTTGGTATCGTCCTCGATGAAATCGTCCCAGATCTCATCCGCGTCTGGCACGACTCGGGCGGCCACTGCGATAAGCTCCAGCGTCTCGAGCTGAGTGCGCATGGCCTTGAGGTGATGCACGCGCCATTCTTGCGCGCGGCGTTTATCTCCGCGTGAGCGGAGACTACTGTCTTCCTCCTGGGTGCTGCTGTCCAGGGGCACGAGCTTAGTGTTGGGCGTGTACATCGGTTAGATCAAGCCAATTCAATAATGAATGAGCTCTGTGCAGTAGAGATCTGAGGAATCGCTTGGAGAGAGAGAGCGAGTTTTCACTTCAAATCAAAGTCAAATATGCGCTAAACGCGGTTATTCGTTCGAAGAGGATCGCTGTCTCTGTGTTGTTGGCAATTCGGTGGCGATTCAGATATCATTTATCAAGATATAGAGGTTCACTTCAATGAAATCGACAGTGGGCAACTCGGTTCACCCAACTCATCATGGTGCGACTCACTCTGGCACCAGCTTTGTGTTCGATCTCCACGTCATTTATCATGCTCGTGCTGTTGACAGACGTCGACTCGACGCCGTCGAACGCGTGAGACCAACTTCGAAGCAGATACCTTATGAAGGGACATAGCAATCTTCTACGGCAAAACCACTCGCGCGGCGATTGTGTAACTCTGTTGTTGCTCCTGGTCTGGGTGGGGACTGTGAGCGCTAGACGTAACGAGCAGAGATGGACGGGGAGATGGAGGAAACTCAAGTCTTCAGTGTTGCGTTCGACGTTGGTTAGAACGTCACCAAATATCGTGAAGCTCATTCGAAGAGGACAATGCACCCAGTTGTCGGGTAATCTGTACGAGGGGAGAACAGGCCCTGCTTTACAGTCTCTTCGGCCTCCAGGAGCTCTGCGATAAGCTGACAGAGGCGCGAGAGCTCGTGATTGCGACGAAGCCAAGCACCACAGCGCCCAGACTCGTCACTGACAGTGTCAGCGCACTCACAAGACCACTGTGTGGCACGAACCCAACAGGAACCAGCACAGGATCCACCAGGAGCGGAGCTCGTGGCACGATACGTCGCCAGTCAGTCGCCGCGTGCGTGGAAACCCATGCCTACATGCACGAAAGCAGCATCAGCAGCTGGAAACGCATCGGCCACGCTTCAATATGGACAGCTCCTTCGAGATACGTACCGGAAAGAGCGTCTTGAACGGCGTTTCTTTCGCTGCTGCCACGGAAGTTGCCACGCCGCCGTTCTCACCGCAAGAGATAAAGTTCTCAGGCGCACTCATCGTTGCAGGTGAATAATACGAGTCGTTGGTTGGTGACTGGTACCGAAGATGGATCGGGAATACGAATTCGTGGAGAGCTTTGGTCGCATCGCTACATGAAAACCACACAATAAGTGAGTGGTCAACTCACGTCCACGCGCCGACACGGGACAGAACTTACGCTGCAAAGTCGAGTGTAATCGCGTGCTGGGAAGAGACGGCAGTTGGGCGCTCGATCTCAATATGCTTGGCTGGTGAATGCAACGTGAGCTTGCCAAAACGCTCCATGCGCTGTGTTCCACAAGACTGTCAGTGCAGAAGCAAACAGCGAAGGTTAACATACGCGTCACGTACCCGAAGCTCATCGAGATCTGCGTACATGCCCGTGGACAGTGGCAGTACGACACGGAACTTGCCAGCAGCAGGACAGAAACCTGTTTCCGTTGAAAGACGAACACGCACTTGGCGATGGAAGCCTTCGCCAAGGATCGAGACAGCGACATCCGCCTTCGACGCTGCACGCAGAGGAGTTTTTGTCGAAGTAGCTTCAAGTCCACTGGTGGTCAGCGTGCCAATGGAGGCCATACCCGTCGACTCGTCAATATTCGAAGCGACAACAACTCGGTCTGGCTCTGCTGAGCTCAGTAGGTCTCGCGGGAGATCGAACGAGCGGCCTTCAGTCTCCGACACACTGAACGAGTCCACGTCAAAGTGCCACCCACTGGTGTTGCTCTTCGATAGAACCACAGTGTGTACTCGCAGCGGCAGGCTCTCCGTTGATGGCGTCCTCTGTGGAGTCACTGGAATGGTGTCGAGCGGGAAGCTGGCGGAGAAACAGCTCTCACTGGCACTCGTCTGGTGGCTTGTGAACATCGTAGACGCACACAGCGACCGCGCGAAGACGCCACTGCGTAGCTTGCTGATTCCACTGGGAGATACGATCTTCAGCTCCGTCAACAGACCACGCACAGAGGCTTCCACGTCGACTCCGTCTGGAGCGCTGTTGGTCACCACGTGGACGTGAACTCCCGCAGAGAAAAGCACTGGAAGCGCAGGAATCGATAACGCTTCTGTTAGGCGCTGCCATGTTGTCGACGAAGCTGTTGGTGCGACCCACGTGACCTACAGACAGACTGAGTAGACTACTCTAAGTCGAGCGGGTGGCGTTACGGTACCTGGACGGACGCGATGCTGGACGCGGCGACACCAGGGAGAGACAGCTTGGTCGTCGACATCGCCTCTATTGCGATGATACTACCATGCGAAGCCTGGAGGTTCCATTTGTCGCCATCTACCCGTGCAAAACCACTGAGTGGACGCTTTGTAGATCCCGCAAAGGCAGCTTCATTGCGTACCTGGCGCGTCCTTCACAGACAGCGTAGCGTTTGCCTGCGCCGGCCACAGACTCAGTACAGACGAGTGCGTACTGACATGGGCCTCTGCGCCCACAGACACGCCCACAGCGAGCGCCACAGTCGCCGCTTGCAGCCGCATCCCGTGCATCATTTTCAACTTGCCCAATGACAGCGGATGTACGTATCCGACCATACCTACTGATATAACCGGATCTATCGCTCGACAAGGAACTCCCTCAATACTGGACTGTGAAAGGAGATCATCGCGACGACAAGCTCGAGAAACCGGGATTATATCATGAAGTTGGTGGGTATCTGCCTGTGCACATGCGCGTCCATGGAGCTCTACGAGACCTCCAACGTCATCAATGATAAAGGCACTAACCTCTTCTACCATCCATTGCAATCTTAGATCCAACTGGGCGGCGTGAATGACGCGCTGTGCCACTTCATGGACTTCGGCGGCTACGAGCTGCTGCTCGACTGCGGCGTCACGCTGCTGGCGGGTGACGACGCCAGCTCGCTGCGCATCCGCCTGCCGTCACTAGGAGCTGTGGACGTCGCGTCGCTGGACTTCATGCTGCTCTCGAACCACTTGTCGATGCTCGCGCTGCCGTTTCTCACACAGCAGCTCGGCTTCAAGGTAGCTTTCTGTGTTGCACACTGGGTTATTCCCATCTCTCACCGTTTCTGGCTGTGTGTTGTTCACGATAACAGGGCGATGTGTACGCCACGGAGATGACCATGCGATTCGGCTGCGTGTTGCTCAAGGAACTCAGCAGCTACGCCCGCCAGCAGTCCGTCGTCTTTGAGTTACCAGCCACTGCTGGCTCGTCATCCACAGTCACACTGCCATCGTTTACGCTGGACGACGTCGCTGAATGCATGAAGCGTGTGTGCGTGGTCGAGTACAAGGAGATCGTCAAGCGATCGTACGGCGTGACGCTGTCGGCGCTGAGCTCGGGCTTCAGCTTGGGCTCGAGCGTGTGGCTACTTGAATCCCCCAGCGACCGCGCGGCGTACGTCGCGGCCGCCTCGGGGGATCTGAACCGCCATCCAAAAGAACTCGACTTTGCACCGCTCATTGATGTTGACACGCTCATCGTCACCGATATCAAGCCAGACCGTGACCCGCACATGACCACGGAGCTCACTGTCGAGCGGCTACTGAAGGCCGTGAGCCGCGTCATCGAACGTGGCGGCGTGTGTATCCTGCCCGTCGTGTTTGCTGGTGTGTTGTTTGACCTCATCGAGGCTGTGTACGCTGTATGCGTCCATGGAAAGGCCCCTCAGCTGCCGATTGTGCTGCTGTCGCCGTTCGCAGAGGAGGTTCTTGACTTGGCTCAGTGCGGCGCCGAGTTTTTGTGTGAGAAGAAGACCGAGAAGCTGTATGCTGGCGAGCCAGCGTTCGCGCACGAACACTTGCGCCAGAGCAAAGTGCTGCAAATCGCGTCGGAACTGTCCAGCCAAGTCGTCTCAAGCCTTCAGGTGCGTGGCTGGTGCTGTGAGAAACACACATAGCAGCACAGCATACTTATCGCCATTGTTTATGACCTAGAAGCACGGCGGTATTGTCTTCGTGAGCCATCCAACGCTTCGCGTGGGGCTGTCCGCGGACCTCGTTCGTCTGTTTGGACACGATCCACGACACGCCGTGATCCTCACTGATCCATCACTCGACGCCCACGACGTCCTCTCTCCGTTTTACGCTCTGGAGATTGAAAAGATGGTCAGCCCCATCGACGCACGACTCAGTTGCGGCGATGTGAACCAGTTCGTCGCGCGCTGTGCGCCGCGGAACCTGCTTGTTCCGCACGAATACCTCACCACTGCTCCGCCTAGCGGCAGTGCCAAGACAGAAAATGATCCGGCCGACTCGTCGCATTTCTCCCGCGTGTTTCCATTGCAAGAGCTCATCGCTGCCCGTCCGAAGACTGAGCTCGAGACCGTGCCGATGAAGCGACTGGTGCCTATCGCGCTAGACAAGACCAACAAATACATTGACGGCAAGCTGGATCCAGAACTCGCAGCGACGGCAATCATGACTGAGATCAATGGGAAAGGCGTCGCGAGTCTCACCGGCCGGATCACCGTCAAGCAGCATGAGTTCGTGATCGAGTCTGCGGCGGCTCCTAGTGTGTACACCAACAAAGGATCGGAGATAGCACCGACAGCGGCTTCACCGGGTGACGCGAAGTCTTCACGTGTGGTTGGTGTGAAGCGCAAGGCTACTGGAGCGTCTGGAGGGCCATCGATGTCACCAACTGGACCCTCGCTGAGCCATCCACTGATCGAGTACTGTGAGAAGTCGAAGGTGCTTCTCGGCCAAGTGGATGAAGACAAGCTGCTACAGCAACTCAAAATGGTACGTATCTTGTATAGTGAGCCCTCGAGTATTGGATCTGACGTCGTTTACTGTTGATATCTCGCGCAGCACGACGACCAGCTCGCCGTCTACGTCTCGCAAGGCCCCGACAACGCCGATGCCATGCTGAGCATCCCCGCACTGGATGCTCGCGTGACCCTGTGGAAGGACGGCGCCAAGACGCTGATTGAAACACCACGTGAAGACGCGCGCGCGCTGCTCCAGTCCCTCGTCCTCGCGCAGCTCCACGAACTGCTGTAGCCCACCAGAAACGCGTTCATTTCCATCAGCACGCGAGCCATTTCTCCGACGATAAAGCTCACACGTCACATGAATCTGCAGTCCCGTTTGAGTTGCCTATACGTTACCAAAACCGGATTATGTTGCGTTAATGTTGCCTAATGGCAACGGATCCGTTAGTGACACACATGGCCCATCGACCCGTGGCCATCGCATCTGACAGTAGTGAGCTCTTCCAGGAATCGTCATTCTCGTCACCACGATGCTCTCCAGCCGCGTGTTGCTCGCCGCCACGGCCAAGCACTCGGCCGCGCGTACGCTGCGCGTGGCCTCTTCCTCTGTGTTCGCGCCTGCGCTGTTCACCAGCAGCCGCTCGTCGGCGCGCTTCGCGGCGCTGCAGCTGCCGATCCATGCAGCGTTCTCCACGTCGTCCAAGAAGGACGACGAAGCCGCGGGCTTGCCGCCTCTCCAGACGGTCGAGGACCTGATCGCGGAGAACGAGATGCTGAAGAAGCAGGTCGCGGAGCTCGAGGACAAGATCAGCAAGGCCAAGCCGGGCCTCTTGGCGACCATGAAGCAGTACGGCATGCCGTTCTTCATCTGGTGGACCAGTCTGTACGTGATGACGGGCGTGGGCTTCTACGCGGCGTTCGACACGGGCCTGCTTAACGGCGCGCAGGTGATCGACTTTGTCATGTCCATCGGTCTGGACAAGATCATCGACCCAGAGCGACTCGACCCCAAGCACGGCACGCTCGCGCTGGCGTTTATCGTGAACGAAGCCGCCGAGCCGCTGCGTTTCCCGTTCGCGATCGCGACGATTCCTATGATCAAGCGCGTGTTCTCGAAAGAGAAGGAGACCAAGTAGATGCGAGATAAGAGTGTAGCAAAGCAGAGCTGCGTGGGGGTGAGTAGATAGCCAACGACACAAAACAGCAAAACATACTCTCCTCCCGTTGTTAGAAACCCCGTCAGTCTTCTCATATCGTGAATACCGGTATGCTAGAGGAACGGCATCCAGCCGATGTACATCTGCGCGAGGTTTTCGTGGGCCGTGGCTTCGTGGATGAGCTTGTCCACTTGGCCCTGCACAGACAGTGGCAGCGTCTCATTCTCGGGCAGTAGATTGCGGTGCGACGACGACACCTGCAGGCGGATAGCGTCGCCCAGGTTGTAGATGCCCGTGAGTCGGTCGTCGATGGTCTTGAGGATCACGCGCGTCTCTTCCTTGCTGCGGTCGCTCGGGATATCCGCGATGCTTCGTCCGCCATTCGAGGTGCCGTTCATGCCCTGCGCGTTCTTGCCACGGCGCCCCCACTCGACCAGCGGATCGTGGATGAACGACTCGAGCACACTCCGCAGCGTCTCCTTGTTGTCGCGTAGCAGCTCCATCGTGACTTCACACACGCGACGGAACACGCCTTCGTACCCAGTGATGCCGAATGCGTCGATGATATTGGGTGTCAGTCGGAAGGGAACGATCTCGGGCTTGGCGAGCTTCAGTCCCTTGTCAAACAAGCAGTCAAAGTCCACGTGGACACACTCGCCGTTCGTCGTATCGATCAGGATATTCTCGCCGTGGCGATCACCGAGACCGATGATGTGGCCGACCATGGACCACACTGCTGCCGAGCGAGAAAACGCTAGTCGCGCCTCAAACCAAGCCGTCGGATCGGCGAAGTTGTTGGTGAACCACTGGTGGAAGCGCGGCGTGAACACGGGCAGCGACAGGATCTTGACGCGGTAGTACTTGGCCATGAGCGGCACGTCTTCCGCAAACTTCTTCTGCATGTACAGAAAGCGCTCCTTGATGTCTTGCGTGAGACGCAACGGCTGGATGAAGCCGCGCTCCGCCTTGTGGATCTGGCCGATCAGCTGCCGCATGGCCTTGGTATTTCGCACCCACTCCATCAAACCGCTTTCCTCGTTCAGACAAACCACCGCATAGGTACGCAGACGCAGCTTCCGCTTGCGTCCTTCGCGATCCTTTTGCAGCAGCTTGTTGATCATTGTGTTGAACTCCATCATACGCGCGTCTTTCCGGAGATCACCCGTCTTCTCGCGTTTACACAAGAACGGGTACAGCTCGCCGTCGCTGCCCATAATCTCGATCCGCTTGGGTTTCTCCTTGGTCATCATCACGTCCGCCTTGTCACTGAACGCCTTGATGTACACTTGAGAATGTGGCATGAAAGCCGTGTGGCGGTCATCCGACGGAGCGAGGCCAGAGGATGGAAGCACCGTGTTCAGCCCTGCTTGCACTGGCACCAGAATGTTCTCTCGAATGCGGCTCAAACGAATGTGGATCTTGCGCTGATTTCCTGGATCAGAGCCCGCCAGATTGATCAGCTCGTCGGCAAGACGAGAGCCTTCCGCGAAGCTGTCGGAGATCTTCGGCATGTTGTTAGACATGAACTGACGTTGCGTTGCTGCGAGAATCTCGCGTGCTCGGTTCTTTCGCTGCGAATTGATCGAACGAGACAGTCCAAGAAGAGGCCACATCGCTTGAGTTGGATACGCCCGCAACACCTTCATCATGATCTTCTTCACGCCTTCCACAACCACAGGATTTGGGTGGCAAATACGAGAAGTCACTTGTGGAAAGCACACGAGCCACTGATATGCGGCCAGAGTCTCCGTCGCCTTCTGCATGATCTGCGTGACGTCATTGAGGATGTGCTGCTCTGTGCTGCTTTGGCTCAGTTCCATCTCGATACTGCGCATCGCCTTGTTCACACTCGATCCTTTGTTTGAACCAGGTTGCAGCAGCTCGCCGTATTCGAACCACAGTGTAAGTAGGCGCGGCAACGACTGGAACACGTGCTTGGTACCATGACTGAGAGCCAGCACATAGTTCTTCATGAGGTTGATGAGATGGGAGTGGAACGTCGAGTCGATATTGATGGACGCCTCGTCGTTTCGCGAGCTGCTTGTGGCCGATATCGACGTAGGAGCTTCGGGATGGCTCACGCTCAACAAGTATTCGTAGTACTTGGCGAGAAAGAAGTAACCCTTCTCCCACTTCGGATCGAACTTGATGACCGCTTCGTATCGCTCCACGACCTTCTTACCCTGGCGTTGACCCGACTCCTGCATCCAGTTTGTCGCCAGCAGCAAGTTCTTCGCACAGTAATGGGGATCTTCCACCTTGAAATCCAACTTCGACGCATCAATGTCGACGGGTTCCAAGATCTGGAGGGCCTCGTACATGCGGTCTTGAGCGACCATGAGTTTAGCTTTCTCCAAAGAAGCATAAGGGTTCTCCAGCGCCTCTGCATGCATGATGGCACTAGTCGCAGTGCGCATGTAGCCTTCTTTGCGAGCAATCTTTGCGTACGACAGCCAGTTTTGCGAGACTTCAGCTCGCAGGTCTGCCTCTTGCAGCATCACTCGTCGCAACGCCAAGATCGGATCTCGAAATTTCAGCGAGGCGGACATGAGTTCGTAACGAGCATCCCAGGGACACTGCTCGTTCCAGCGCTTCTCACGTGCTTGTTCATCCATCCCAGCTGATGCATGAATACTGATGAAACCCTGCTCAGCTTCATGCAAGAAATGCAGCTTGTGCAGCAACGGGTATGCACGCTGATACGATTCTGCGCACGCGGCTGCGAGAGGACCCATAATTTCGAGTCGTGCTTCTTGGAGGTGCTTCAAAAAGGAGACATGGTTGCCTTCATGGAGACTGTGCAGGACACGCACAAGCGACAACTGCGAGACGTCCAGATTGCGGAGACGCGAAGACACGCCACCTTGAGTGAGACTGTTTGACAGCAGAGAGGTCTGGCGTTCGGTGTTTAGCAGCTCCGACACAAGATCCCATCGAGACAGTCGCCACGCACACTCCAGAGCATGTGGGTAAAGCGTTCCGACAAATTGAGGCTCCTGCGTGACGATGCCGTTGATGTGCTGCAGTGCACTTTCCAGACGGCCGAGCTGGATCAAACATTGCACGATGCCGGAGTATAGTGCAGGCTTGATCTGCCGGGGATCTCGCGTCACCGCTAGACTTGTGATTTGGTCACGAGTAGCTTCACCGTGATGATCTTCGATCTCTCCAGAGTAGAATGAATGTGCGGCTTGCGCAGAATGGACTTCTTGGATCGCTTGCTCGTAGCAGGCCAGTGCATCTTCCCACTGGGCTAGTTGCTCGTGATCTACGACTTGGTGAAGCAGGTACGTCAGGCTTGCACTCGCACCGTCGACCTCATCAGTAGCTCTCGAGTCAGAGTGCTGCGCGTCATACAACCTTCTCAAGGTTGCCAGGCCCGTGAGCGCGTCAGGTTCGTCGACGCGGCTATAAAGTTGTTGCAGGTAGGTTGCGTGCTTCGATATCAGTGAGAGATCCACTGGTAGAGCCGATACGATGCCGTTGGCTGTGTTGGCGTCTGTCTTCTCTGTCGGTACTTGTTGTCGAAGATAGACTTCGAAATACTGGAGAGCTCGAGCGTATGCCTTGATCCGAAACGCGGCGTTTGAGAGCACATGACTCGGGATTTCCTTGATGAACTCTTCCAAGTTCTCTTTCTCTGGATCCTCAAGCTCTGACGGCACCTCACTGGAGCGAACGGGTGTCGAGGCCGTTGCACGGTTCGCAGAGGCGCTCAACGCCAGATTCTTTTTGTCGTTGCTCCAAAGCCACTCGTTGAGTTCATCGATTGCTGAGACGATCGTCTGCGTGCACTGATGATGGCGACTTGCGTATTCGCCAAATGCTCGCTCGCTTGCGTCAGTTCCGTCGTTTGGTCCAGAATGAGACTCGCCGAGGACACCCTTGGCGAAGTCATCCATGACACCATTGTCCTTCAGCACCGCCATGACTTCGCGTGTCACCTCGGCAAAGACACTCGGTCGCCCCGATCTCAAAACGTTCTGGATGAGGTATGGCAAAAGAAAGCGACCGATCTGAGGGCTTGTCGACATGACTGTCTGGCATGCGAGAAAGATCTTCTGCTCGGGTGGTTGCGAGAGGTCGATCAGTCGGTGACACCACGAGTAAAGCCACTCCTCATACGTCGAGGAATACTTCTCATAGAATACCGTGCTGGCATCTGCAGGCTTCGCCTTCCCATCAAAGGAATACTTGGTATTCCAGTACGGCTCCACAAACTCGAGTACATCCTTCCGCTCAAATCGCCTTCGCATCCAGTCAGGCATTGGCCCACTGGCGCGCTGTTTTGCACCTTTCCCTGGATTTCTCGTGGCACCATTGACATTCTGGCCACCATGCTGGGGATCGGCTGACAAATTGGCCAAGAACGTCAATAGTTCTTGAATCGAAAGAGCGATCGCATCGGTCGTTTCAGGGGCCGCTCTCAGTTCTTTCACCAACCAGTTCTCGATCAAGACGCACGCTAGTTCCTTGTTCGGGTGCTCGGCTCTTGTCTCTTTCACAGCTTCGCCTGGCGTGGAACGTGATTTACCCGTTATCCGCGCCACAATAGCAGTACCAGAAGCGTGAAGCACATTCAGCGGAATCCTTGACCCATCCAGAGCTCCCAATGCACCTAAGCACTTGGCGCATAGCAGTCGGATCCCTTCGTTTGTATCAGTTCGGGCAATGTGAAGAATCGCGAATAAGGTGTCCAGTACAGCTGGGTCGACGAATTCTCCCTCTGACTGTAGTAGTCGACGTAGCTCCATCGAGCGTGTGACGAAGACGCGTTGGAGTTCTCGAAGCACGATTTCTCGGACGCCCAGATCCCAATGGATGATATACATGAGACAACTCTGAAGGAAGTCGACAAGAGCCATCTTCGATGGATCACCAACGACGCCAACGTAAGAGGCGTAAACCCCATCAAGAGCCGGTATCGATGGAATGAGGTTGACCTTTGGGAAGCATTGCGCCAACTCGGCTCGGCGCTCCACAAAAAGGTACTTCAGTACCCCGATAGCGGCTATCACACTCGCTTGATTGCACTGGCCGACTGAACTGGGGGTCGCGGGTTCTTGTTTCACCATCTCATCCACCGACCAAGTATCACCTTCTCGATGAACAGACGGGGTGGAGCTTCGGATACACGGCAGGACACTCACGACGATCGAGATGAAGTTGGATTCGAGTGCCTTGGGAGTCAGCATGCGAATGAAAGCACTCCATGCCTCGATTGCAGCCTCTTGTAGCTGCACATCATTCAACCCCACCTTGAGAATCGCCATAATCTTCGGTACATATGGGTCAAGCGCACCGCGGACAGATTCCATACTGTCGTCGCCCTCTTGATCGATCATGTTGAAGAGGCGATGAATGCTCTTGATGGCAAGGATTCTTGGGGCAAGGCTTGATTTCGGTCCTCTTGCACTGATCCGGATGCCGAAATCGGTCAAGAGAGCCATGAAATATTGGCGAGGCATCATCAGACCAGCGTCCACGTCGCCATCAGAAGCTTCAATCCCTTGCATGAGGTACTGCGATATCTCACGAAATGCCTTTCTTGCGAACCCAGCTCGGTTACCGCCCAGTTCACGAGCGAGAACCTTCAGCAACGGGAGCTGTCGACAAGATATTGCGTCGCGGATACTGAGGTTTTCTGGTAGATACCGGAATAGAAACTCCCATTCCTTCGTTCTGTTTGCTGCGTCGTCGACCTCGACTTGGTGCATGATTAACTCTTTCAAAACGTACTCCATGTGGTCGGTCAGCAGACCATTCAGAATGGACCTTGCCTCGGATCCTTCGCCATCCATCTCCACGTCAATGGTCCCCATGTCGCCTATGCATTCGTCGAAAAAGGTTCTCATCATCGCGTCTTGACGAGCCACCACGTACTGAGGAAGTACGAACTGTGCACTCTCGCGCAATACCACGGTTTCATCAACATGAGTACCGTAGAAGGTACGAACGAAGGGCTTGAGACATCGAGCGCGGAGCAATGTGTCGATCACAGGGAAATACAACTCTTCTGGATGCATATCGAAAAGTTGTCTCCACGAGAGCTTGTGATGAGAGAAGAGCCGCCACATTTGATCGAACACTGCAGTTGACACAGGACTTTGCGTGCCTTGGGAGCTGGTCCACAGACCAAAGAGCTGGATCATACCCCATACGAGAACGTCACTCCGATCGCCTTCTATGGCTTTCTTGGACCAGCAGATCGCTCCGATTGCTTCGATACACGATTCCAGCAGCAAAAAGTCTCGGGCCTTCATCGCTCGGGCAATTGTTTCGCTTATCTGCTCCATCGCTGACCTTCCGCTCTCGGGATCGAAGAAGAAGTCGACAAAGGGCGGACTTTCACCGCACCAACGGAAACTACGGATTGCACCTCGACGAACACCTCGGTCTTCATCCGTCAATCGATCGACAATGAACTTGACAGTTGAACGCGCGGTGCTGTCACTCTCAGCGTGCCGTAGGAGGGAACCAGCCAGAGAAAGCAACTGCACTTGAATCAGCGAATCGAGACCATCTTGTGGACTCTCGAACCATCGCGACACGGGCTCCAGAACTTCTCGCAGGTTCCCTCCCCAGGAAGATTCAGCGAGCGGGGTTGGACAGCATAACCTGTGGCTCGACAACGACCACTCAATGAATGTATCCCGCGCTGTTTCGTGTGGCGAGTGCAAGCATATCGCCAACCGGATAGCCTCGACGCACAAGGATTGTGAAGCCACATCTGCGTCGACGACGTGGTATGCTTTGACGAGAAGACCAACAATCGCCCCAAAACGTCGGTCTCGGTTTGCAGCATCGTTGAGTTCGTGGTCCATGAACACTAGCAGCATTGGTGTCATTGCAATAAAAGCCGTTTGGACGCTTGTATCTGGCCAGGCTTCTCCACACAATCGTTTTATGACTTGACCAGGCTTCGTCTCCAACCAACCTTCAAGTCGCAAGTTCAACGCACGATGGTGTCGCCAAACAACGAGCAAGAGGAAGAGCCTGCGTAATTCAGGACTCATCTCGAGCATTGGTCGAGCGAAAGTATCACATCTGCTTAGCCACTGTCGGACAGCATCCGACGTCCAAACTTGGGGACAGTCCTGGAGACCGTGGTAGCCGTGGACCATCGCGAAGAGATGAGGAGTCGACACCGGATCCACACCTTCGACTTGTCGTTGCGATACAACTGGGCTCTTCTCGACGAGCGACACCAGACCATCGACGAACACTCGAAACCGTCCGACTTCATTCTCACGCAAGTACGTCAGGAGAAGTCCGATAAGATTCAGCGCTACAGAGCTCTGCAAGCCATCTTCACCCCGCTCACACGCTCGAAGAATCTCTTCCACACGTTGGATGATAATGCGAATGATGGATTGGCTCTCAACTCTTGCACAGCGGTCGGCAAGTGGCCGCAGCGGTAGTAGAACCCGAAGTGCAAACACCATCGCTTGCGCATCTTCCTGCCGATCTTGCGTGCGAGCAAATACCAAATCCACCAGATAAGCAGATACGTCTTCACAGCAACGGCCCAAATCTCTCGTCGACGGCGGGCGAGAATCAGGCTGCAGTCGCGATGTCCGTCGTCTCTTGGATCTGTGACTAGCATCCGCTTGATCAAGCTGCTGTCTCTTCATGAGCGCTCGGGAGAACACTTTCAGAAACGCTACCAATCTGGATTGGGCGGAAGCATACGCGTGAATGATCGTGATGACGATCGCTTGGCTTTCTTGGTCGAGCGCATGAGAGCTGGAGGCTTGAAGGAGATCGATGCCTGCCCAGATGGAGATACCCCACAGTTCCTCCGGCATGCATGCGTAGAGCCGTAACGAAGAGGGAAGCGTAATGTTCCAGCTGGATGGAATGTCTTCGTCTGGAAACTGCGCGACCCACCCAATTCTTTCCTGGTGCCATTGGATGATAGTGTTCCATAGCTCTTCTTTCCCCAGGGCTGATATGCCCGAAATACTTGATCCAATTTGGTGAAGGATGCGCGTGACGACGACCGCTGATTCATCGATTTGAGTGTAGCCACTTGATCGCTGGAAGAAAGCCTGTGCGACTTGAAGAAATGGTCTCTCCACGTTGGCGTTGGCACAGAGAAGTCCAAGGACGAGCTCGCATGTCGCTACGACCACTTCCTGTGTGTCGCCCAGGGATGAGCCGCCAAACCCCGACCCTCGGTCGATTCTCGACACGAGCTCGATGTCACGATCAATGAGTGGTGCCACGACCAAGCATAGCCTTTGATGTGCGTGGTCAAGCACAGCCTGTGGTCCCATCACTCGAAGCAAATCCGTGACGAGCTGCTCAATACTCTTGCGTAGCACCACGGTCGCGCCGTAGGAAGGGACGTGGATCGGCGGCAGCAACGTCTTGAGCTGTTCCTTTCGAGCGTACACAGCCGACGGGTCTTCCGCTGCGACGCAACCGCACAGAACTTCCCCTGTCGAAGATCCGATAGGTCCGTCAGCGCCATTGAACGCGTGGATCGCCGTATTCAGATAGCACGCAACCGACGCGACTGCAGCATCGGCTCTCTCGACCTCACTTCTCCGGAGACACTCTTCCAGCAGCAGACAGTCTTCCAGCAGCTCCACGCTGTCACGGAAGAAGTGAAGCGATGCGTAGGAGTCTCGGCTCTGAAGCAGCACAACCAGTTGCACCATCACGTCGAGCACCTTGGGCTGGGCATCCACCAGTCGTTCATTACAATAGAACGACACGAGGTACAGCAGCACCGTCGCGATCGTCGCAAACGACTGCGTCATTGAACCGCCCTGTCCTCCCGCTTGGCCTGTCCGCGGATCGTCGACAAACACCACTGCCGCATGAGGACACACGCGCGCATGGATCAGCAGATCCAGCAACTCGCACATGTCGCCCAGCATATCCACCGCGACGTTCACTTGAGCGGAAGAGATGACTCGCAGCAGCTTCGGAAGCACCTTCTTGACCTTGTTGAGCATGGCGCGACACCTCGGAATTGAAGCCGTCGCGTCTTGCATACCGTCGTCGTGGCCGCGCTGATGCGCATACACCACCTGCAGAATGCTCTGGATCTCATTCGGAGCACCATTAGACGCACCGCCACTCCCATGGTGTTGCGTTGGCGGCCGCGGCGGGTCCGCGCGGCGTCTTGCCGACGCCATTTTCGTCTCGGGTTTCCCGCGGTTTCCCTTTCTTCCGAGTCAATCTGCTGGGGCGATAGTGAGACCATCACTCTTGGTTTCCCCTCTGTGATTGGTGGAAATCTCATCCTATGCTTACTGTTTTAGCAGGGTTTGATTCAATTCCGTACTTAACATGAAATGTAGTGTAGCCCGCGCCTGGAAGAGTGTGGTGGTTGGCGACCAACTCTCATCCCACACACAGCGACCGTAAGGCAGAGTGATCGAGAACCATGGCGACGCGCGGAGTGTGGCAGCTGCAGCAACTGACGATCCGATACTGCCAGCACGGCGGCAGCAGCCGTCATGTGCGGTACGACCACTGTGGATTACCTATGAGCGCCCTGTGTGGCGTTTGTATTGAGAGGATGGCGCGCTGACGGAATTCGAATGGCATCATGAACAAACAGTGAGATGCTCAAGGACCCGCGCTTCATCCAGTTCGTGAAGGAGAACCCGCAGGTTTCCTTCCAGACCGAGATCAAGGGTGCCCGACACCCAGTGATCATTGGCGACTACAGTACGTGCTACTGGCGCCTGCGCAATTGCACGAATAGCTTGGGCTGACCTTCTATTTGTCTGATAGTCACCAACGACCGCAAGGTGATCGACGTGAAGAACCAGGAGATTCCATTCGTCATGGGCATGGTGCGTGCTATCATTTCCTTCTGTTGTGTACGAAGTGCTGTGATATTCACTGCATCCTGCTTTTCTTCTCAATGCAGATCGAGCGTCTCCGCAACACGAGCGGCCGCAAGATGACGCGAATGAAGAAGCCGGTCATCTCGAAGCGCCCAACGATCCAGGGCATTTGGCAGCCAGACCTTGCGTTCCCAGAATTCAAGGTGACCAACCAGCTGTAGAGTATTTGCGAAGAGAGAGAATGAAAAACTGGGTGCTCCCATCATTCTAGACTGCCCCCAAGACGGAATAGAGGTCGGGATCGATCGACTTGTCATCTCGTGTCTTGCTCTTGCCTACGTAGTGTCTAGCTACCATTTTCTCTACAATGGCAAAACCCACACCAAAAAGAAGGGCAACACACACCGGTTCGAATCAAAACATGCATTGCGTGGTGGCAGCGATCAAGATTTGCATCCGATCGCTCGCACTTTCTCGTTCGGGGGTTCCTCTCAGCGTCTCGACAGTTGGGTATCTATACATTAATCCGCTGCATCGCGTGACGCGCTTAGAAACCGTGGAGAACGACCTGGCCATCCGAGCAGATCTCCTGGTCCACGAGGAAGTCCTTGATGTTTTGTCGCTGGTCACCCGAGAGCTGGAGAATCTCACCCAGCTCCTCGTCCTTGACGATAGCGCCGTTGCAGCTGAAGTTCTTCTTGAACGCCTTCAGGATGCGCTTGGTGTCGAGGTCATCCGCCAGGCCCTGGACGGTCGTCAAACACTTACGGCCGTTACGCTGCTGCACACGCACGTGGACCTTGCCACCGCCGAGGCCGGAGTCGTCCTTGGCATCGGCGAACGCGTCTGCCATTTATCGCAACAAATCCGGCTCAGTTAGATCCAAAATTCCACCACAAATCGCACAACAACAACCCAGCATCATGGAGTGACAACTGTGCCGTCATTGAAGCCCACGCTGTACGCACCGAAGGTCTGGAAGTTCTGGATATCGGCCATGGTGTCGGAGCTTCCTTGAGCTTTCTTGGTGTCGACTGGGTTCTCGATCAACCCGGAAGACTCCAATGGGTGGGCAGGCGGGGGAGGGAACCAGTACTGTAACTAGTCCTCATTTAGCAACTATACTTCCCGCAAAAGAATGGATTCTTGAATCCACAGAAAACACTCTATTTGGGCAACATATTGATTCATAAATTCTGATTGGATGAAAATCGTCTCCATTCTCGAAAGGTTGCCTCCGAAGTTGAAGGGAGCATCTTCCAAAAGGCAAAGAGCGAAGCGAGGGAGCGACGATGGGCAATGCGATCACGACGGCACTGCGAGAGCCCAAGGAAGTCGCGCTGGCGGACGCTGTGCTGCCGTACAACGACCTCCATGTGCGCGACATCGAAGCGTACTGGCGCAGCTTCTACGACCACGCAGCGTCGTTCGTGCTCACGCGCGCGCAGTTGCGTGTGATCTGCAGCAAGGCGGCGCAGTCGCTCGACCCGCACGCGTCGTCCAAGCGCGCCATGCAGCACGCCGACCAGGTATTCTCTGTGTTTGCTTCGCGTTCGAGTGGTGCTCAGCAGTTGCACAACAGTGGTGGCGGTGGAGATTCCGGCGGCGTGATGGATGCGCTGGAGTTTCTGTCGGCTATTGTGTTCATCGCCGCAGCTCCGATTGAAGACAAAGTGGATCTACTGTTTGACTCGTGGGATATGTCAGAAGACGGCGCGCTGGATCTAGATGAGCTCACGATCTCACTCAAGTCCACGCTTCTGGGGCTCGCCAAGATCTTGAAGTTCACAGCAAACCAGGAACGAGACAAGAAAGTCGGCACGCTTCCGTATCTAGACGACGACGAGATCGAAGTGCTCGCGGAGCGAGTCTTCCGGGAGATCGCCAAGATCCCCTCCGTATCCGCCAGTCTGAACCAGGTGACCATCACGTGCGACCAGTTTCGGACGTACTGTACGGAGAACGTGAGCGCGCGCACGATCTTCGACGTGTTCGATCGAGCCGACACGTCCCACGAGAACGAAAATCAACTCGTCGATGATGAGGATGAAGCGAGTCTGGAGAGTAGTGTTCGGATGGGTACTTCCGCGAGAGAGGAGTCATCAAAAGAAGCCGAGAACGTAGAAATCAGGTCGAAGAGAGACGATCCCGCTTCCGGTTTCAACGCTGCCACTATGACCGATGCAGGTGACGAGTTTCTGGCTGTCAAGCCGTGGAAGGGAGCAATTGTGCCACCTAGCAAGGCACTAGCACTGAGCAAGGCAGCTCCCGTGGTGTCAATTTCGCTCGAGTGGATCTTCGGATACAATGGTCAAGAGTCGAAGAACAACGTGCGGTACGCACCAGGAGCTACCGACGAAGTGATCTACCCTGCAGCAGCCGCTTGTGTCGTGCTCAACATCAAGCAAAACTCACAGCGACATTACTTGGGACACACCGACGACGTGCTGTGCCTGTGCGTGCATCCGAAGCACGCTATTGCTGCGAGTGGGGAGATCGGAAAGAAACCCAAGATCAACGTCTGGAACACCAAGTCGTTAGAAACACTGTGTGTTTTGCAAGGTTTTCATCAACGTGGAGTGTTGCAGCTCACATTCTGTGACGAATTTGTTCTCGTATCGGTTGGCGGGGACGATGACCACAGCGTGGGCGTCTACGAGACGAAGGACGGATGGAAGACAGCTACTTTGAAAGCGTTTTCGAAGGGGAACAAGGCGACACCATACCACTTGTGCTCGAGTCCAGCCACGGCAGCCATGGAATTCGTGTGCTGTGGAGACAAACACGTCGACTTCTGGACTTTTGACGGCAAATCACTCACCCACAAGAAAGGCATCCTCGGTAGCAAAGGCACATCTCAGATATTCCACGTCGCGGAGTTTGTGGGAACCAGCGGATCACTTGTTGTGGGGACCAATGATGGCAATCTCTACGCGTTTAGTGGTCGTGATATGACCTCAGTGACCAAGGTGAATGCTGGAGCCGTTCAGTCGCTGGGATATCACTCAGGCACGCTCGTCATCGGAACCAAAGACGGCCATATCTCGCTGTGGGACGACAAACTCAAGCAGATAGGTGGACCGTTTCTCATCAAAGAAGTTGCGGAAGGAAGGCTTTCGTGTGCGCATCCAGTGATTCGAAGCTGCTGCCTTTCCCCTGACAAGAAGTCGCTTCTCGTCGGCACGTTTGCGTCTGAGATCTACGAGTTGGATGCCAAGACGGGTAAAAACGCCCACTCCGATCCATTGGCAACTGGGCATTTTGTAGGTGAGACATGGGGACTTGACGTCCACCCTCACAAGGCTCAATGTTGCACTGTCGGTGACGACAAGACTCTTCGTATTTGGGATCTGGAGAACAAGATCGAACTCCGATCTGTCTTCTTGGACATGCCAGCTCGTGCGTGCGCGTACTCAAGTGATGGTAAGCTCATTGCAGTTGGATTGGGAGCCGATGGGGTGGCATCTGCGAGTTCCAGTCGCGGTTCTTCCAAGGCTGCGAGCAAGGGCAAGACCCCGACAGGTGGATTTGTTGTCTTCACAGAACATGACCTCGCACAGGCGAAAGAGCCGAGCTACGAACCGAAAAAGTGGGTGAGCGACGTCAAATTTTCTCCAGACGACCGTGTTCTCGCCGTGGCGAGCCACGATACGGGCGTGTATTTCTACAATGTCCTCAAAGGGTTCACCAAGATGCAGGCGTTCAAGAAGCACACCAGTTACATCAGTCACGTGGACTTTTCATCGGACGGCCAACACCTGCAGAGCACTTGTGGGGGATACGAGTTGCTGTTCAGCGACGTGAAAACCGGTCGGCACATCACCAACGCTTCATCCGTACGCGACGAACGGTGGCATACGATGACAACCACACTTGGCTGGGCAGTTCAGGGCATTTGGGAGGAGTGCAGTGATGGCACTGATGTGAATTCCGTGGATCGGTCGAAAGACGGAACGCTGTTAGCGACGGGAGATGACTTCGGCAAGGTCAAAATCTTTCGGTATCCGTGTGCTATCGAGAAGGCGTCGTACGTGGAGTTGCTCGGGCACTCATCCCACGTGACGAAAGTGAAATGGTCTCTTCACGATCGGTGGCTCTTGTCCGCTGGTGGCAACGATCGCTGTTTGTTTGTGTGGAGAAACGAAAACGCCACATCGGCCGCAAAGAACTTGGGCAGTGTCGGTGAGCCGTCGCCGACCAAGCGCAAGACAAAGAAAGTTCAAGATGATACGGTTCGCCGGCTCGAAGAAGATCCGCTAGACGCATTTGAGAACGCGGAAGACGACGTCGGCGACGAGTTCATGGCCGTCAAGCCCTGGATCGGTGCGATTGTGCCACCGAGTGACGCGAAAACAATCAAGATTAGCGGCGCGGTACCTGAAGCGAGACTGGAGTTGGAGCGCGTGCACGGTTATCAAGCTCAAAACGCTGCGAACAATGCTCGATACGATGCCCAAGGCAAAGTGGTTTATTTCGCAGCGGCGCTTGGAATCGTGTACGACAAGACCACTCGGCAGCAGTCGTTTTTCAAGTCCCATGACGACGATGTTGTGGCACTGTGTATGCATCCGAACGGCACGACTTTCGCGACAGCCCAAATGGGCAAGAAACCCAAGATCTTCACGTGGAACTCGAGCCATCCGACAAAGGCGCTGTCGTGTCTCGAAGGATTCCACCAGCGAGCTGTTCCAGCGATCTGCTTTTCGTCGGACGGCAAGAAACTTGGCAGTGTTGGCGGCGATGATGACCACTCGCTTGCTATCTACTCATGGGAAAATGGGATTGTTGCGGCGACAGCAAAGGGCGAGCGAAGCACGGTGCTTGCCATGGGCTACCATGATGGCCAGTGGATCACTTGTGGGGACAAGCATGTCCGGTTTTGGCGTGAACAGGGAAAGAATTTGACGTCAAAGAAGGCTGTTTTTGGCAAGGCCAGGCACAAAGACGACAAGGCGCCGAACGTATTTGAGTGCGTCGTGTCTTTCGGCAAGTTTGCGGTCGTCGGTGCATCCAATGGAGATCTGTACCTGTTTCAAGGGTCCAATGAGCTCTCCAAAATCGTCAAAGCTCATGCTGCGAGTGCGTATGCGCTGTATGCAGGCTCCAGTAGTGACGAGCTCATCAGTGGCGGCAAAGACGGCACGATCATGGTCTGGGACGCGTCATTCACTAACACATTCAAGTTCGATCTGAAAGAGCACGCGCCTACGCTCGGCGTGTTGGACTCGGGGATCCGCAGTATCTGCCCTGCTGGTCGGTCCTCGTCGCGAAGCTTTTTGATTGGCACCCATGGCAGCGACTTGATCGAGATCGATGCATCAAGGCCTACTTCCATCGCTTCCAGCTTACATGTCGTCACGAGAGGCCACTCTCAGATGGAGGTGTGGGCGTTAGCGGCACATCCAACCCGCGCAGAGTATTGCACAGCAGGTGACGACCAAGTCGTTCGCGTGTGGAATTTGGAGAAGAAGACTCTGCTTCGGCAGCACAAGTTCGAGGCGATGGCTCGAGCATGCTCGATCTTTTCGTCCGGCAAGACGGAGGTTATAGCTGTAGGGCTGGGTGGGAGACACGCTGGAGCGGCATCGCGTAACGCTAAAGGGCAAGCCAAGTCTGGCAGCTTCGTGATTGTCCAGTATGAAGAGCTGTACAACAAACTCTTCGAGGACAAACCATCCAAGCAACCGATCAGCGAGATCAAGTTCTCCCCCAGTGGATTGGCTCTCGCGATTGGCTCCCACGACGACTGTATCTATTTGTACAAGATCCACGATCTAACGTTCAAGAAAATCGTCAAGACTGCCACATTCAGCAAGCACACCAGCTACATCACGCACTTGGACTTCTCCTCCGACGGGCGGTTCCTTCAAAGCAATTGCGGCGCGTATGAGCTACTGTTCAGCGATGCGACGACTGGCAAGCACATCACTTCTGCTTCAAGCGTACGGGATGCCAAGTGGCAGTCGTGGACGTGCGTTCTAGGCTGGCCAGTGCAAGGTATCTGGCCGCCATGCTCGGATGGTACAGACGTGAACGCGGTCGACCGAAGCCGTCGAGGCGACTTGCTAGCTACGTCAGACGACTTCGGGCTCGTCAAACTGTTTCGGTATCCGTGTGTGGACAAGACGGCGAGTGCAGTTGAACATCGAGGCCATTCGTCGCATGTATCAAACGTTCGCTGGTCTGCAAACGACTCACACGTGATCAGCGCCGGAGGAAACGATCGCTGTATCATGGAATGGAAGCTCATCCGAGACAACGAGGTGGCTGGATCAGCTGATACTGCTGCCTCTGAGGTTGAAGAAGACATCCAGCCAGAGGAAAGTGATGAGGAGATTGAAGATATCGAAGGCGATGAGTTCATGGCGGTGAAGCCGTGGATCGGTGCGATAGTCGCACCGAGTAATGCGCCAACGCCAAACGCACGTGAGCCGGATTTACAAGTCGAGTTGGACTGGGTCTACGGCTACCACACTGAGCTCTCCAAGCAGAATTTGGTGTACAACTCACACGGAGAGATCGTGTACCACACCGCGGCAGTTGGCGTGATCTACGACCACAAGAACCATCTCCAGAAGCACCACATCTGCCACAACGATGACATCATGAGCTTTGCTATCACGCCCAAGCGAGATATCGTGGCGACCGGAGAGCGAGGCAAGAAGCCCGTGATCCGGCTGTGGGATGCCCACACTGGCGAGCTTCGCAGTGAACTCAAAGGCTTCCACACTCGAGGCGTTGTATCATTAGCGTTTTCACCTGATGCCTCCAAGCTTGTCAGTGTCGGAGATGATGATGACCACTGCGTTGCTCTGTGGGAAGACAAGAGCCATGGCTCCTGGACGAGCACGAAGATGGCAGCAACGTCCAAGGGAGACAAGGCGATGAATCGCTTCACCTGCTTCGGTCGTGACGAATCCACAATCATCACCGGCGGTGTGAAGCACGTTCTCTTTTGGCGTGTGGAGGGCAAAGGGCTCGTGCACAAGAAGGGCAAAGTGGGCAAGCAAGGAACCCTTCAGGTGTTCCCATCGGGTTGTGTGTTTGGCAGCGACTTTGTCACGGGCACTGCTAGTGGAGAGCTGTACGTGTGGATGGGCGACGATTTGAGTAAGGTTGTCAAAGCCCACGAGGGCGAGAGCACGATTGTCGTCTCCCATGAGATGAACGATCCCCGCCAGTCCAATATTACAAGTGTGTTACTCAGTGGTGGGAAAGATGGAAAGGTGTTCATGTGGAACAGCTCGTACCAGCCACTCAAGACCATCGACTTGGCTGCTCTCAACGCTGGCTGCCTGAACAAGGCCATCGCAAGCGCCTTTCTCAGTGTGGACAGCCAGCGTCTTCTCGTGGGCACTTGCTCCAGCGATATTCTCGAAGTGGACATGACGAATGGCTCGATCAATGGCGGGAAACCGCTGTTTTCCGGTCATTTTGCTCTCGAGCTATGGGGGCTCGCAGTGCATCCCAGCGAGCGACAGTTCACTACCTCAGGCGACGACGGCACGCTTCGCACGTGGGATATGGACGCGAAACGAGCGATTGCCACCATAAAGCTGGTGACCAAATCCAGAGCCTGCGCGTATTCCCCAGACGCCTCAATAATCGCAGTGGGCTTTGGTGGCGATAATGGCGTGCGTCGCAAGAATGGTAAGCCAGCGGGAGGTCCAGCTTCCAAGGAAGGAGCGTTCGCTGTACTCAGCGCGTTTGACGGCAAGGTTTTGTTCGAGGACCGTCCAGCCAAGGAATGGATCAGCGATATCAAGTTCTCACCGTGCGGCTCGTTTGTGGGCGTGGGCTCGCATGATAATGCTGTTCATCTGTACGCGAACAGCAGCGGCAGCTTCAAGAAGCGCAAGTCGTTTGCCAAGCACAACAGCTACATCACGCACTTTGACTTCTCGAAAGACAGCAAGTTCATGCAGTCCAACTGCGGCGCGTATGAGTTGCTGTTCTGTGATACCTCTTCAAGCGAGCAGATCCGATCCGCATCGTCACTCAAGGACACAGCGTGGAGCACGTGGACGTGCACGCTGGGCTGGCCAGTGCAAGGCATTTGGCCCGAGTGTGCGGATGGCACGGACGTCAACTCGGTCTGCGCGTCTGCCTCCAAGACCGTGCTCGCCACGGGTGACGATTCGTCCAAGGTCAAGATCTTTCGGTATCCGTGCACGATGAAGGGCGCCAAGTTCAAAGAAGCCCGTGGCCACGCGTCGCACGTGGCGAATGTGCGCTTCAGCTACGACGACAAGTACCTCATCTCGGTCGGGGGCAACGATCGCTCAATCTTCCAGTGGAAGCTGTCGTGAGCTACTCGCCCACTCCACGAGCAGCTAACGACTGGAATGGCTACACTTGTGACCTCCTTCCATCTCAGTTGAAGCGAGTCGGAACTTCGAACAAGTGAAAGAAAGAGATCTTCCCCGTAAGTGAGATATATATGCACGAGATGGATCGACAATGCT